>AWOL01S0052471.1:0-16537 GCA_000715115.1 Nicotiana otophora | reverse complement strand
TATATATATATATGCAAATTGCAATGGTAACAAAGCAATCGCACCTACATTATATGTCCAGCATTTGTCTGGGTCTTTAATCTAAACTAAATACTTTAGTCTTTATATATACGTTAGTGTAGGGATGATTAAAATGAAGTAGTGTGACATGAGTGTTACTGTTTACCCATAAAACGGTACAGTTGAATTTGCTACATAGTTTATAGACAAGCGAACTGATTTGATCCTAAATGATAAATAAATTAGATTAAAAATAAGACTTAGCGGTAAAATTAAAGGAAATGGAAGGCCTGGCTCCAGGAATGATGTTTTCGAGGACAGAAATAAGAATAATATCAAACAGAAAGTAAAGTTGTATTCTTTAGCTTGGGAATAGAGTATAGCATAAGTTTTGCCAGAGATTGTGTGCCCTTACAAAGACTGTTGAAGCTACTATTTATAGCTATACCTAGGAAACAAGATCCTAGGATCAAGCCCCTCTTAAATAACAATAAATGAAGCCATTGTTGAATATGTAACTGCATGCTATGAATGGCAAACTTCTTTGCAACAGTTGCCTATTTAATACTATGGAATATTCTTCATTAAATTCCATCTGGTGACAAACATTAACCTGCTCACGTTGATCATGTTTCCCTCGAGGTTTATCTGGTGCCAACTACAACTGTTGTTCCTGGTGCTAGTTCTCACTTGATTTCTCTTTCATCTGTCTCTGGTTCCACGTGTCATCCTATTAATCGATCATTTAATATAAGTCAATTTTACCCTATACAGATAGTCTCCCTACTTTTCGGTGACACATCTTTTTGTCATCGGGAAGTTGGTGAAGATTCCTTTCTTGGCGGAAAATCTTTCTGAAGCCTTCTGAACAGTCTCTGACGCTTGATAGAACGCACGTCTGTTCGCATTTAATACCCCCAACACGTGTTGCCCTACAATTCAGCAATATTTTCGCCGGTTCTCGAGGTACTCATGGCCATGATTGTTGCTGTCTATATCTTTACTTATACTCATCATTTTACCTCTTTCACTATCAAAAACCCTCATAAGTTCATTATCTTCTTTGCTCTTAACCTTCTTCTTCTTTCATCTCTTTCCATTGCTCTTAACCTATAAAATCTTTATTGTCATTGCTTCTTCTAGTGACTCCTCTAAAAACTCGGGTCTTCTCTTCGGTGGAGGCCCAAAAAGAAGCAAATACAAAGAGGTTGATATTGATGTTGATCCTCCTACGCTAAGCACCATCATACCCAAACACTTAAGCACTGTTAACGACTTCCAAGAGAAGTTCCCTTCCACGAATCCTTAAACTTGGCATGTTAGAAGGTATCCCTCTTTTATTCGTTCTTCCAGTATTCCTACTATGAAGGACGATTGTGCATGTTATGACCTAAACATCATTGCGTCTAATATGGTAGAGAGTGTTACCTTTACCAAGAAGGGTTTTGCGTATGTCTATACGTACCCCTTCACTTTGGGTCTATTTTCTTTGAGTGGGGGGCTTGACCCCATGATCTTGCAATTTTGCCATCGGTACCAGGTCTGCTTGGCACAAGTGGGCCCTTCTGTATCGCGACCGGTGGATTTCCTGCGCCAATTGTGCACGGAGACTGGGAAATCCCTAACCCTGGCATATACGATGAACCTCTACTCCCCCAAAATATTTTATAGGAGAGTAATAAATTTTAGCAAGCGTGGCCACCATGCTCTGCTTACCAGCATGGATGATGACAATGACTGTGGGTGGATGGAGTGGTTTGTCGTCATTGCTACCAGGCATATGTGGTCAGCCACAACTCCATATTTTACCGAATCGTGGAGTCGTTCACGTAAGTTTGTCATCTAACACTTTCTCCGCAAAAAGAATGATCCTTGTTATTGCTAACCTTTTTGTTTCCATTATTTTAGCTACTCGGTGGACACCACCACGGGTAAAAGGCCTAGACTAATGGGTTCAAAAGATTCTGGATATTACCACGCTAGATTGTCGTCGATGGAAGAAACTAGCTCCCAAATACGGGTGGAAGGCCAAGAATCACGGTAAACTGATTCTTTCTTTTTTTTCCCCTCTCTAAGTACATAAGAAAACTTGATAACCATACATTTTTACTTGCTTCAGCGCTCACGCAGGGTTCTGTTACCTGTCTCAAAGTCGAGTGTTTGGCCTATCATGCGGAGACTGCGAGGTTATTGCATGAAGCTCTTACTCGCAGTGGTGCTCTCAGATCTGCCTCTGGTGCAGGTGCTTCCTCCCAAATTCCTCACCCAGAGAACAAGCAACCAAAAATGTGGCATTCTTCCTCGGCTGGGGATAAAAATAAGAAAATAAAGAAGGTCACGCCCGAGCCGGCCGCATCCACTGTGGTTATTGATGATAACGCGGAAGGTAATGATGAATAGGTTCCCCTTCAACGGAGATAACGATCTTCATCAGCTCAATAGAATGCTCAATCTGGAGCGCTTAGAACCCCAACCGAAGGTGAGGTCTAAGCGCTTTGGGGAGAAATAGAGATGGCAGAGAATGTCGATTCTCACTTTTCGATCCCAGTTACTGCTCCTGGTCCTGTGAGGTTGGGAACCGGGCCTCTTCTACCTTTGGTTGATGAGCAACCAATAATCAACACTACCTCTGTTGCAGCTGCTTCTCAACGTACAACACCATCAGCTTCGTCCCCCACTACACCAGCTCTACTTTCATCACTAGCAACTGCTACATCTCCTGCACCGGTCACTGATGTCCAAGAAGAAGCTATTTCTCCTCCCTAGTCTCCCAATCACGGGAATTTGGGGCACAATTATTCACTACCTTCTCCGGATCCTCGAGGAAAGAGGAGCGTCACTGTCTCAATTTTGAAGGAGTGCCATCTGTTTTCCAGGCCGGTGGAGCTTGCCAATTACCTGAAGCCGTTGGATTCAAAGAAAGATAAGAAAAAGATATATTCCCTCTCCGGGGAGTGTATGTTGAACAACGCCATGCACAATGCGGCAACGGTACCGTACTTGTTCACTTACTGTTTATTTTTTGCTTATCTGTTATAATGGGTCTTCTCACTCTGTTATACGGTTTGTAGACCAACTTCCTTACTTCCAAAGGCCTTCATATATTGATCCTTGATAAAGAAAGACTTATGTCCAATCAGGATCAGCTGTTGGTTGAGAGAAATCAACCCACTGTGTGTCTCCCGGTGCTAGAGGCAAATATTGTTGAGGCGGCAGAGCTTGAGGCCCGGTTGTAGCAGAGTGAGCAGGAGGTGATGGATCACAGTCAAGAAGCCACTCATCTATATGCACAACTTCAAGATCCTAAGCCTAGGTGGTTGAGTCTTAAGACGCTGCTCTATCTGCTACCGAGTGCGAGTGTGCCTCCATTGAATGAGCAATTAATTTGGAGGCAGTCTTGAACTCCAAAGCCAAAGAAGTTGCTGCTGCCGAGGAGAAGCGGGCTTAGATGTAAGATAGGTATAAGAAGATCAAGGATCAAAACAGGGTTCACATATCTACAATCCGTGATCTTGATCTTAGGCTTGGTGCCACGAGATCCGAGCGGGATGTCCTTTTGACCTAGGTTGATAGGCTTAAGGCAAAGCTATAGCACCAAGGGGATTTCCTTGTCTTTGAAAAGACATACTCTATGTACCATATGAGGAAAACCTTGGAAGAGGACAAAGCAGGTGTTTTTGATATTGAAGATGAGATTACCAAGGCCAAAATGTTGGAGTTAACTGCTTGAGAATGTCTCCCGGCTCAGCCTGACACAACTGACTCTTATAGTACCTGTTTTGAGTATTCAGGGACCGAGGAGGAACTTGAAGAGGATGCTGACGAAGGCCAGGATCCTACACCGGTGGAAGACCCGTCTATTTCTCCCCGGGGGGAGAGTATATGCCTCTCTCCCCCCAAGTTCCGATAGCGATGAAGTTCAGATTTTTCCTCTTTTTATTTTGTTGTTTTCCCTTTGTACCTTTGTACTTATGCCATTTGGCATATTGATAACTACAAAAGGATTTTTGTTTAATAATTGCTCAAAGTTCATTCCTTTTACGTCGAATTAAATAAGGCTTCGGGTGTATTTTATTCCGATAGCTTTTGGGTTCTAGACATAAAGTCTTCCGGAACCAACCCTTTACTAAAGGTTTCATAATAGAGGGACCTCTTATGTTTACGATACTCTTGAAGAGGATGTCTCTTATTTATTCTGGCATAAGCATTTGAAGTTTTTTGTTAACTTTCAAATGATAAAATTAACTTATCGTTTGGTCAAGAAATAAGATAAAAACAAAAGGACTTTAATTTATTCCTTCCATCTTTAAAAGTACATAAGCATTCTATTGCTAAAAAATATCGCCAATACATGTGGCTAATTTTGGTAGTAAATCTAATATAGGTTCATCAAGTAATAAGAGCATGGTGGAATGCACAATGTTGTCCTAAACTAAAGCCATTATTTCAAGCAGTTCCAGCGGTGATCACATGGGAACTTTGTAAGAGGAGAAATACAATGAAATATGGAGGTACAATATCCTTCAATAGGGTGCTTAATGAAGTGAACAAGACACTACATTACCTAGCAAGAGTGAGGTATCCATGGATGTCAGGCATCCCCCTTTTATGGCCAGAACTGATCATATACTTAGAGGGTTACAAGCCATATGTTGTGACCAAGAAAGTGACATGGAAGCTTCCTTATGAAAGGTGGTTCAAGTGCAACACGTATGGTGCATCAAGAGGTAATCCTGGACCAAGCTCATGTGGCTTTTGTGTGCGAGGTCATGTGGGTGATTTGGTTTTTGCTAAGGCAAGTGAAATAGGGGAGGCAACCAATATAGTAGCAGAAGCAAAGGCTATTTGTGAGGAGTTAGAATACTGTATTGAAAGGCAATTACATCCACTGATTATGGAGACTGATTCTTTGGTGATAAGGAAGATTATTGATGGGGAATGGGCAACACCATGGTGTATAAGTGCTGAAGTGAGGAAGCTCAGGCAGATAAAGAATAGCTACAATGTTCTCTTTCAGCATTTAATAAGGGAAGGGAACATTGTTGCAGATTTTTTTGCTAACCTAGCTTTCTCTTTTGCAGGTACACTAACATTTCTGTCGTTTCATGACTTACCAATCACGGAAAAATAATTGATCAACATGGACAAATCACAAATTCCTAACCTCCAGATTAGGATTGCAAAGAGAAGAGAACCTGATTGATGATCAAAACATATAACACCTTTCCTCTCCTTGCCTCATATTTCTGTATTCATAATAGGCAAGATAATCATTTTAAGCCAAGCAGGCAAGACAATTACAACACTCCTCACTTAAGCACCAACAAATGCAACATGCAATCAACATTCCAATAACAGTCACCCACCAGTTTCTCACAACTCTAGCTTCTTCAACAGCATGCCATCATAAGCATGCAGCTGCTAAAACCAATGACCAACAGCTTGCTCTTAAACTCATGTCTTACTCGCATTGGTATTGGCATTATTTTTTGACTTTGCATGTGAAATACCACAAGCACTTCTTTGTAGGGTTTAGCTGATTGGTTGGTTATAGTTGCCTTTACACAAACCCATAACAATGTATTTGAGCTACTACTTCTGCGTTGCTACTGGTCTTATATACCACAGGCACTTCTTTGGAGGGTGTAGCTGATTGGTTGGTTATAGCTGACTTGCGCAAACACAATACAATGTATTTGATCTTCTATTTATTCATTGCTACTGGGATTAAATCCACCACATGACCTTCACTATAACAAGAAAGATACACTCACACGGATTTCCTTTAGCTGCTATGCTTAGGGTGGTATTGCATGGTTGTGTGTTATCTCATTACTTACCAGTGGTATTAGCATGGCTTCATTCTTATTCTCCCTTCCTAACTTTGTTTGCTACATTTTGCAGGTTCCAAAAACAGGCTCACCTAACTGAGGGAATGACATGGACTGATTTTCTACAGATACATCAATAGAACATCAGTTAACAGGATACTCAATCTGTACTGTATTTGTACTTCAACATTATTTGGTCCTAGATAAAAGCTAAGACTGTTGAGGTATCTATAGTATTAATGTAGAGAATTACAGCAACGGGAACCCCAAGTGATTTTTGGATGCTGCAGCATAAGCGCATGGTTCCAGTCCAGTATTTTTTAGTTTCTGCAGCAATTATGTATGGATATTTCTACTGCTCTAGTGCTGCTACCACAACACACTCATCCTTGAAGCTGTGGAGTATCAATACATACTGTTTCTGCACATCAACAATTGTTGGTTCTAGAGATAAGCTCAGATGTTTGTGGCATCTGCAGTTTCATTTGGTGCAGGGAATAATAGCACTAGCAACCCCCAGTACTTGTACTTTACCAGCATTGAATCTCCAATTCAAGTCCAACATGCCAACTGTGAAGACATCCAGTTGGACCCTAATATCCCTTAAACTTGACAACCTGGATTTTTATTTTACTACTGTGTTTGGGAAGTATTGCATGGTTGTGTGATATCTTATTACTTCCCAGTGGTATTAGCATGGCATCATTCTTATTCTGGGGGTAGTTTGATGACATACAACAACAACATACCAACCAAGCAGTAGCCACAGCCCTCCCACCAAGCTCACAGACCAAGCATCTTTAAGGGTCCAAGAACACACAAACATGGGAGCAGGAACTCTCCTCCTTACTTGTTTGCTACATTTTGCAGGTTCAAAATAAAGGCTTGCCTAATTAAGGCAAAGATAAGAAGGGATCTAATACAAATACACCAACATAACATCATTTCACAATAGGCTCAAGATGCACTGTTTCAGCAAATCAACTTAAGTTGGTTCCACAGATAAGCTCATATTGTTGATGCATATGTAGACTCAACTGGTATAGGGTTACAACACCGGGAAACTTCAGTACTTTTTGATTTCTACAGCACCAAAACATAAATGTTGCTGCTATTATGATTCTTGGACCTGCTTGGGTTGTTGATTGAGCAGCTTCTATTAAGATTATAGACTATACTGATTACTTTGGACTGTGTCTTTTCTGCTTGGAGATGTTTCAACACTCAGTGGTATTAGCATTATATAATGCTCAATATGGGGTTGTTGCATCACCAGATGGGAAGATACAATTCAATTTCACCAGCTAGTCATTTTGCATGCTACAGTGTTGCTGCCACAACATCCAACAATGCTCATTATGGGTATGACATACAACTATATGGGAATGAATTCAACTACTTCTTATTCCTTATGTAAATTCAACTGGCATTATTTGGTATGTTGGTCCAAAATTACAACTGCAACCTGGATCTCAAGCAAATAAGTATCAAATGCCTTTTGTATGTATCAACAACACTGCTGAAATTACTCAGCCCCAAAGTATTGATGTCCGAACTTTATTGATGTACATCTGGCGGATTTATACATACCTACTCCTTTGGATTGCAACAAATGGCTCCTGGTGAGAGCTTTGTAGGTGCTACAAGGAAGTTTTTGCAACTGGTGTGTGAATTCATTGTCTTCGACAATAATTGGATGTTTCAAATTAGTAGTTTAGTACTTTTCGTTTATCATTATGCTACTGCTACATTGTATTTGGTAGAAATAACCATTGGCTTTCTTTGTTTCGTTATTTTCTTTTACTTGAACCCTGTGTAACTTTATCCCGATTTGGGACTTATTTTATATATATATATATATATATATATATATATATATATATATATATATATATATATATCAACTACTAGGTGAATAACCTAGTAGTATATTTGAAAAACAAATTAGTACAACTTATTTCTACGGGGTTGGTCGTGCAGTCCCCGATCCCGATGAGATATTATTATTCCCAGGTCTCGGAGTCCCGATTTTTGTGGCAATCATGTTGACATGTTCTCATACTATTCCCCCTTCCCCCAATGTTCGAATGTGAAGTATGTGATTGAAACACTAGAAGTCTTGCTCCTTTGAGGAAAAATACTTGTGAACGGTTGGATAATCTTTGTTTCGATGGCAAGCTTCGTTTCCCGTTAGAAAATTTTTCATCGAGCCAAAGACTATATAAAAATCCTATAATTGCTTGTTGTTTCAGTGCCTTTTCATTAAAAGGTCTTAACGTTGCTGATGATGCTACCTTTGTAGTATGCTTTCTGTTGTTGGCTCGTTAAAAACCTTGCCAGAAAAATTCGATTGGGACTAAAACTTGTCGAAAGGAAAAAGAGTGCATAACATACTTTCAGTATAAGTAGGATCCATCAGTAGTAATACCTTTTAAGGTGAGTCACATTCTAATTTCTTGGCAATTTGACTCCATTTTTATTCTCCAGCTCGTATGATCCCTTTCTGGTGATAGCTGAAACCCGGTAGGGACCTTTCCACGTCGGACCCAACTTTCCAGCGTTGATTTACCGAGTGTTTTGAGTTATTTTCCTCAAAACTAAGTCTCCTACTTTAAAGTAGCAGAGATTGGCCCGCCGTTTATAGTATCTTTTCATCCTTTGTTTCTGAGCCACCATCCTCACGTGTGCCAAGTCCTTGCATTCACCGAACAGTTCTAACTTTACCAACAATGCCTCATTATTTGCTTCTTTGTCTGCTTGGAAGAACTGTAAGGTTGGTTCTACTACTTCCACCGGGATCAGAGCTTCAGAGCCGTATACGAGATAAAAT
Source organism: Nicotiana otophora (assembly GCA_000715115.1). Classification (NCBI taxonomy): domain Eukaryota; kingdom Viridiplantae; phylum Streptophyta; class Magnoliopsida; order Solanales; family Solanaceae; genus Nicotiana; species Nicotiana otophora. The sequence goes on along the minus strand of AWOL01S0052471.1, from coordinate 7,876 downwards.
GGTGTCTCTCCCGTGCTTGACTTTTCCGTTATCCGGTACGCCCATACTACACCCGGTAACTCTTCAGGCCATTTTCCTTTAGCTGCTTCTAACCTCTTTCTGAGGTTTTAAATCATCACCTTATTGGTTGATTCCGACTATCCATTAGCGCTCAGATGATATGGTGAGGAAGTAATCCTTTTGATTTTTATGTCTTCAAGAAATTATGTGATCTTGGAGCCTATGAACTGTGGTCTGTTATCATAGGCGATCTCCTTTGGTATTCCGAATCAGAAAATTATATTTTCCCATAGAAAGTCGACCACTTCGCGCTCACTGATGTTTTAGTAAGGACCTGCTTCAACCCATTTAGTAAAGTAATCAATTACATTAAAAGGAATCTTAACTTTTCGGGTCCCGGTGACAATAGCCCAACTATATCCATCTCCCATTTCATGAATGGCCGTGGGGACAAAACCAAATGCAAGAGCTCTGCAGGCTGGTGTACCAATTGTGTGTGGCGCAGGCACTTGTCGCATTTCTGAACGAACATCTTTGCGTCTTGCTCTATCCGGGGCCAGTAATATCCTACCCTAATCAACTTTAGCACCAATGAATCTGTACCGGAATTGTTGTTGCAAATTCCTTCATGGACCTCTGTCGTGACGTAGTCTGCCTCCAACACTCCTAAACATCGGGCGAATAGGCCTTGGAATGATCTTTTATATAACTGTCCACCCAAGAGGCTGTAGTGAGCCGCTTTGGTGCGTAGTGCCCGGGATGCCATCTGGTCTTCGGACAGCTTGCCATGTTGAATGTAATCGATGAACTCATTCCTCCAGTCCCAGACTAGATTGTTGTATTTACTTTAAAATAGTCGTCCACATCCAATACTGAATGCATAAGTTGATCGATAATACTAGAGTCAAATCCTTTTATCTCCGAGGACGACCCCAAATTGGCCAATACATCTGCTTCTATGTTCTCTTCTCTCGGGATGTGTGTGATCGACCACTCTCTAAATCGTATAAGACAAATTTGAACTTTAATCACATACTGTTGCATACGTTCCTCCTTTGTGTCGAAAATTCCATATAGTTGGTTTACTAGCAGTTGGGAATCACATTTGATTTCAATGACCTCGGAGCCAAGTCCCCAGGCCAATTCAAGTCCTGCAACCAAAGCCTCACACTCTGCTTCATTGTTAGTCAATGGAACAGTTTTTATGGCCTGCCTTAGGGTTTCCCCCGAAGGCGTGATTAGGACCACCCCGAGCCCGGACCCTTTCATGTTAGAAGCTCCGTCTGTGAACAAGGTCCAAACACCTGATGTCTTTTCCGATGCCATCACCACTTATGTTACAGCCAAAGGCAGTAATTCGGGATTGAAATCAACCACAAAGTCGGCTAAAACTTGTGATTTGATCGCATTCCTAGGCTTATATTCAATATCAAATTCGCTAATTTCAACTGCCCATTTGGCCAACCGCCCGGACAACTCAGGTTTGCGAAAGACATTCCGCAGGGTAAAGGCTATCACAACGGCTATCGGAGGGCACTGAAAATAAGGCCTAAGATTTTGAGAGGCGATTACGAGAGCTACGGCTAGTTTTTTGAGGTGCGGATAATATGTTTCCACTCCTGACAAAAATTTGCGAACATAATAGACAGGAGATTACGTACTTTCATCCTCTCGGACTAGAACGACACATATCGCTACCTCCGAGACTATCAAGTATATTATCAGATGTTCACTTTCCCCCAATTTTGATAATAGCGAAGGGCTTGATAGATAACGTTTCAGGTTTTTTAATCCTGTTGGCATTCTGGAGTCTATTTGAAATTGTTCTTCTTCTTTAGAAGCAAGAAGAAGTGATGACATTTTTCCGAAGATCGAGAGATGAACCTGCTTAGAGCATCTAATCTTCCGGTTAGCCTTTGGACTTCTTTCACACTTGTCAACTGGTCTGGGATGTCCTCGATGGCATTGATATTATCGTGTCACGACCCAAAATCTGACCATGGTCGTGATGGCGCCTATTGTGTTACAAGGCAAGCCTACTTCCCAAAATATTTCTACTAAACCAATTATAGGAATTTAATAAAACATATCAACATTTGAATTTCTCATAAACTAAATCAACTTTAAATATAATTTTTGAAATACGAAAATGAGCCCCAAACATCAGGGTGTCACTAAGTCATGAGCATCTAAATCTATGAACTAAGAAATGAAACTGTCTAACTGTCAATACAATCCAAAAGAAGAAATGATAAAAGGAGTAACAAGGTCCTGCGGACGCTAATAGCTACCTTACAATCTCCACAGATAGCCGGCCTGAACTCAACGATCGCCACGCTCTAACTCACCTAAATCTACACATAAAGTGTAGGGTGTAGCATGAGTACAACCACCTCAGCAAGTAACAGAAATAACTAAGGAACTGAGAAATAATGACGAGCTAAGTAAGACAGTCCAATTATTTATTTTCACAATTTTAAAAAAATAAACAGAAATAAACAGGTAAATTCCATAACTCAGTAAATGCCATAAAGAAGTTTAACAGATAAATGCAGCAACAACACAAATAAATACAACCTCACAGCAGTGTCACTCTATCACTCATCACTCGCATTCAGCACTCAATACTCAAAACACTCAACACTCTGCGCTCACTGGAGGTGTGTACAGACTCCGGATGGGCTCTCAAAGCCCAAGCGCTAAGCATGGACAACTCACGTGCCATCATATCAATACCTGGATCTGCACGGTCAACTCACGTGCTACACGGACAACTCACGCGCTATGGTATCAATACCTGGACCCGCACGGTCAACTCATGTGCTACGCGGACAACTCACGTGCTATGGTATTAATATCCTCACAACCAGGCCCTCGACCTCACTCAATCATGTACCTCACTAGCCTCATCATCACCAACAAACAAGGGAACACAGCCCACATCAAGTATCACCGCATATTAGAAAATAATAGAGACTGAGGTAAACAGGTACAATAATTTCTATGACTGAGTACAAATAATGTGAACATGAATAAAGCCTAAGCATGATCTCTAACACGAAGGCAAACAAGTTCAACAACAAATAAACACATAACCACAAATAATAGTCATTAGGCCCCACAGCCTCACGGGACGGACCAAGTCTCAATCCCTCGCGGTGCATACCCACACGCTCGTCACCTAGCGTGGGTATCACTTTCAAACAATCACGTGATGTCAAAGCTCCGGGTTTATACCCTCAAAGCCAGAGTTAAAACTGTTACTTACCTTAACAGCATAAAATCCTACTCCGGAATACCCTCGTCTCTGAACTCGGTCTCCAAAAGCTCCAAATCTAATAATAATCAGATTAATACCATCAACATAGGCTAACAAATCGAATTCCACAATAAAAACTATAAAATATGCCAAAAATCCGAAATCGGCCAAAACCCGCCCCCGGGCCCACGTCTCGGAATCAGTCAAAAATGGCAGAATAATAAACCTTGTCCTCTCCCGAGTCTAACCATACCAAATTTATCAAAATATGACATTGTTTGGTCCTTCAAATCCTTAAATTACTCTCCAAAAATTTCAAGCCCTAACCCCTCATTTTCACTAATTACCATGATTAAACAAAGCAAAATCACCATATATACAAGTATTAGGGCTCAAGTAACTTACCTCAATGAAAATCCCTTGATTCCCCTCTTCAAACCTCTCCCAAAAGCTCCAAAACCGGATAGAGATGGTGAAGAATGCACCAAAAATCGCAAAGGGTTCTACTTATGGTTTCTGCCCAGGTTTTTTGCACCTGCGAGCCCTTCATCGCACATGCGCTTCCGCATCTGCGGACACAGGTGCGCACTTGCGCATTCCACTTAACCGACTAGACTTCGCACCTGCGGAAGCCTCCTCGCACCTGCGAGCCCGCAGATGCGATCTACTCTTCGCATCTGCGACCAAGCCCCAAGCCTCCATCTCTGCATCTGCGAGCCTCCCACGCACCTGCGATCATCTCACCTGCGGTTCCCAATCCGCAGGTGCGGACACACCAGAACATCAGCTCCAGCTGCATTTTCCAACTTCCAAACTCCCTGATACCCATCCGAAATCATCCTGAGGCTTTCGGGACCTCAACCAAAAATACCAACAAGTCATATAACAACATGCCAACTTAGTCGAACCTTTGAATCACTCAAAACAGCATCCAAACACTAAATTACCCTCGGATTCAAGCCTAAGAACTTCTAAATTTTCAAATTCGGCACCCGATGCCGAAACCAATCAAACCACGTCCGAATGACCTAAACTATTTGCACACACATCACAAATGACACTATGAACCTACTCCAACTTCCGGAATACCATTTCGACCCCGATATCAAATTTTTCCACTGCCTACCGAAATCGCCAAATTTCCAATTTCGCCAATTCAAGCCTAATTCTACCATGGACCTCCAAATCACATTACAGACGCACTCCTAAGTTTAAAATCGCCCAACGGAGCTAACAGAACCATCAGAACTCAAATCCGAGATCGTTTATATATAGGTCCATATCCGGTCCACTTTTCTAACTTAAATTTTTTAATTATGAGACTAAGTGTCTCATTTCACTCCGAGTTCCTTTCGGACCCGAACCAACTAACCTGATAAGTTATAAATCAATTGCAAGACATAAATTGATCTATAAATGGGAAAACAGAGTTATAATATTCAAAATGACTGGCCGAGTCGTTACATATCGGTATTTACCTCAATCTCCCTTTTGCGAAACCAAGAAACCCAAGAACTTACTGGAGCTATCCGAACGTGCATTTTTCGGGGTTGAGTTTAATGTTGTGTTTCCTCAGGATATCAAAGGTTTTCTGGAGGTGTTTTAAATGGTCACTTGCATTCAAAGACTTGACCAACATGTCATCTATGTATACTTCCATTGTTTTACCTATTTGTTTCTCGAACATCTTGTTCACGAGCTTCTGATAAGTGATTGCGGCATTTTTATGCCTGAAGGGCATCACATTATAACAATATGTGCCAAAGTCTATTATGAACAAAGTGTTTTTTCTAATCCTCCGAGTTCATCTTAATTTTACTGTACCCAGAATAGGCATTGAGAAAACTCATTAACTCGTGCCCGACCGTTGCATCAATCATTTGATCGATGTTCGGCAGTAGGAACGAGTCTTTTGGGCACGCCTTATTCAAGTCTTTATAATCTATGCACATTCGAAATTTGTTATTCGTTTTTAGAACTACAACTACATTAGCTAGCCAGTCGGGATACTTTACCTCCCGGATTGAACCAACGTCAAGTAACCGATTACCGCTTCTTTAACAAACTTGTTTCTGACCTCGGCTATCGGGCGCTTCTTTTGCCTTACCGGTGGGACGCTTGGGTCCAGGCTTAGCTTGTGCACAACCACCTCTAGTAGGATACATGTCATATCCGCATGCAACCATGTGAAACAATCAACGTTATTTTTAAGAAAATTAATAAATCCTGATCTGAGCTCGGGATCGAGTCCTGTTCCAAAGTGCAATTTTCTCTCCAGGAATTCCTCGAACAAAGTCACTTGTTCGAGTTCTTCTACCGTAGACTTGGTTGCATCTGTCTCTTCAGGTACCTGAAAGTATCTCGATACCTAGTGGGATTCCGACGACTCCTCACAATTATCATCTTTACTCGGCTTGGGAGTAGGCGTCGGTTCATGTAATTGCTATTTGTTAAGTTCCTTCCCTTTACTCCTGAAAACTGATACTGCGTTCATTTCTCTCGTTATCGGTTGGTCTCCTCTTATTTGCTTGATTCCCTCTAGGTTGGAAATTTCAGTATTTGGTGATACGTTAATGGTACGACATTCATCTCATGTAACCATGGTTTACCGAGAATTATGTTGTAGCATATGTCACCGTCCACCACTTTAAATAAGGTGGTCTTCGTGACCCCTTCGACGTTCGTGGGCAGAAGGATCTCCCCTCGGGTTGTCACACTAGCCAAATTGAACCTGACAAGGAGTTTTGTTGCTGGAATGATACTTCCGGTTAATTTGGCTTGCTCCAGCACTCTCTACCATATCCGACAAGATATCATTTTTTTCTTTTTCATGGAGGTAAGTACCTTTGTGATAGTATTCCTCTATCGCTATAGTTGTGGACTAGTACAAACTTTCGGAATGGACACCATTATATATTTTATCGGTATGAAAACCCCTCATTGTGGCACAATGAACCTTTCACGGGTCTTGTATACTACTTATGTATCATAGCTACATCGATCTCATGGTAATTTTCTTGTTTAGGCTAATTCATAGCTAATTTAGATACCCAACCCTCGGAGTTTTATTATTATTTTTGACTCTTAATTCGTCGATTTATACTTACTCGTGCTATTGTTAATTTAAACCAAATTCAGAAAATCAACCAAATACAACCTATTCATATAACATACTCCGTTAATTCCTGAAAAAGTCTCATGGGTTTCTCCCAATTTTTTTAATTTTATCTTTAAACTCTTAATCCAATCCCGACATCATCTCTACTTAGTCCCAAAAGAATCATGAATACAAAATAATATTGTCTTAAAAGAAGAAAAATTACAGAAAATCACCTGGATTTTATTGTTGAAGCTCAAGAATTTATGTCGATAATAAGGTGAAACATGGTATTCAGTACTAAGAACACTTTAAACTTTTTGTCTTTCTTTTTCTTGTTGATGCTCGCGTTGGCTAAAGGGGTATTCTCTTTTTTCAATCCTTTTTAGCTTCTATTTCAATTGCAGCATATATGCTGCGTTCTTTTCCCCCAAAATCCCTTTAGCTTTTGTATTTCTTTTGTGTTTTTTTTTTGGTTTCCCCTTTTATCGTTTCTCTTTCCAGTGGGCTTAGCCCATTCTCCTAATGTTTTATTCTTTTTTTCCTTTCTTAATTTAATTTCTTTTCTAATAACCAATGCACCATTAATTAAATTATGCGGTATTACACTCTCTTCACCTTATGAAATTTGGTCCCCGAATTTAACTCAAGTACGTATCTATATACTGAATTAAATGAGAATACTTGACTCGCATAGTATCTTCTACTTCCCAAGTAGCTTCTTCAAACAGTATGATTTCTTCATAAGACTTTAACTAACACAATCTCCTTTGACCATAGCTTTCTTACTTGTCTATCAACAATAGCCATCAGCTCCACCTCATAAGACAACTTCTCATCAAGCGGTATAGTTAGCGCTTCAAGCATTTGAGAGGAGTTCGAATACATTTTCGAAGCAGAGACATGAAATACATGATGAATAAAATATAACTTAGGGAAAGTGCCAAACGATATGTCACGGCTCCCACTCGGTCAAGTGTCTCGTACGAACCTATAAACCCCGGGCTCAACTTACCTCTTTTTCTTAATCGCATCACTCCCTTCATATGAGAGACTTGTAGGAACACTTTGTCCCCAATTGTGAATAATAAATACCTTCTTCTCTTATCCGCATAAGACTTTTGTCTGCTTCGAGCTGTGAGCATACTCTGCCGGATCAATTGGACCTTGTCAATGGCTTTTTGTACTAAGTCGGGTCCCAATAAGTTAGTCTTACCAACTTCAAACCATCTGATAGGAGAACGTCATATCCTACCATACAATGCTTCGTACGGTGTCATCTGAATGCTGGACTGAAAACTATTATCGTAAGCAAATTCAGCTAAAGGTAGATAAGCATCCCAACTATCTCCAAATTCAGGAATACATGCTCTTAACATATCTTTCAAGATCTGTATAGTACGTTCAGACTGTCCGTTTGTCTATAGATGAAATCCAGTACAAAGATCTACCCGTGTACTGATGTTGGGCATATTTCGATATGTGTTGATGCTACTTTACCCATATTTTAACCGCTTCTT
>AWOL01S0052464.1:0-14288 GCA_000715115.1 Nicotiana otophora | reverse complement strand
CCCCCCCCCACCCAAGCAAGTAAATATATAATCAACAGGCCCGACTGGTGTTATGGGCTATATCCCCCAGCGTATAATCAATAGGCCTTGCTGGTGTTATGGGATATATCCCTCAAGAATAATCAATGAAAGCATGTATGAGGCATAAGACATGTGGAAATACCATATGGACTAAGGAGATCATGAAGGAAACCATGAACAGAATCACAAACGTAATGTGACGCTCCTTGTCCATAAGTTGGAAAGAGGAGCCTATCACCATTTTAGGGAGAAACTAAGTATGTACATGACATACTAACATACATTAACACATTAGGATCCCTTTATAACCAATTTAGAACCAAGGAACTCAATATTTGTCAAACTCTTTGAATTTCCAAAACTTTCGGCAGCGTTTTCCCTAAAACTTGATGATCCCAAACAACAATAGAAAGCACCGCAATATACATGGGAATGGATAATCAGCCTAGATGATAAAATCAAACTAAAGGAGATCCAGTTATCCACAATAGTGTCAAACGATCGACAAAACGGAATTGTGAATGTAATGTCGAATCATAGTGGCTAACTTGTGACATGAATGTCTAAATTTGATTTAGGAAAAATCTAAGCATCAACACATGATAATTAAGCTTATTTAAAGTTAAATGAATCTATTAAGATCATATAGGGTTTAGGTATACATAAAACATCAAAGGAACAGAACAAACAAAATTCTAAATGGCATAGGCCAAATGGGGATTTGCCCTTTTGCTCTTGTTGTGTTTTGAAGTTCCAACCTAATCTATTTCCTTCCACAATTCACATGTGGGATTCAATAATATACAAGGATAAAATAAATGCTAATATTTTCCTTGAACAACCCTAAAAGATCACAAAGAAAGGCTAGAACATAGCTAAACCAAATCATGTCGAAAACAAAACGAAAGCCGTACATACCTCTTGTGTTCTTGCTGCCAAACCTTGTTCCCTTTTATCCACACCTTACTTATGCTTGTATAAGTAAAATATAAAGGTGAAAAGCTTCCTTAACCACGAAGATCTTTCCAAAAAACGAGTTATAAGTAGAAAGGGGGATGACAAAGTCTTACCTATGTCGTAAGTATCGCGTTGATGTGTTCGCGTCTTGATTTTGAATTGCGCATGATGGAATTTCGTCAAAACCTTAAGGATGTATTTAGGATGTCTAGAGAGACGTTTTAGGTCTGATTTGGGTCGAAGTGAGCCTTAGAGACGAAGGCTACAGCTTTATATATCAAGATAAACTTCAACCGCACTTGTGGATCCCAAACGGAGCTGCTTGTGCAGTTTTGTGAAAAATTGAATATAAGTATACTCCGATGGCGTATCGACGAATGGTTTAATGTGTTGGAAACTAGACTTATATATATTTAATTTTGTGGCTGGATCACCCTGTAAATCCAATTAAATTAAGAGTAAATCTCAGTAATATTAGACCTAATGTTTATGTAAAATTATCAACGTAACTTGCGACAACTTTTGTCAACTTTTGTTTCCTAACTCATTTGACTTCAAAACATAACACATGACTATAATATGACTAAAATACCTAATAATATCACCTTCTTATCATGTTAATCATCCTAGTATCACCCCCAAAGTAAGGTTTTTGCATTCCTAACTTGGTGTTTGAATGAAACTTATTTTCTTCGATTATTTTAGCGTCTAATCCTTCAAACCTCTTGGTACTTACAGTTCATGATCTTAAATATTTACAACCTCAAAAGTAACATGATTAACTTACACTCATGTTCACGATGAACAAACTCCCCAAGGCTTTGCGAACACATCCTTATCTTCGCGAACGCGAAGAGTAAAAAGCCACCTGCCAGTGAAGACTATATGCGATTGCAACACATTCTTCGTGATCACGAAGTGGGATACCAGAAACATAGAAATGAATTGTTCCAACACATGAAGAAATGGTCTAAAACCCATTTGAAACACACTCGAAGCCCCCGGGACCCTGGCCAATCACACCATCCAATTCCAAAACATAATGCGAACCTAGTCAAAGCATCAAATCACATCAAACAACACCAAAACCACGAACCGCGCCCCAATTCAAGCCTAATGAACTAATGAACATTTCTAAATGCAAAACTAACGGCAAAGAAAACTAAACACCTCAGAATGACCTGAAAAGTTCCATGCAAGTCCCAAATGAACTAAATGACCTATTCTAATTTTCGAATTAATAATCTGAGCCCTATATCAGTAAAGTCAACCCTCGGTCAAACCTATAAATCTTCCTAACCTTTAACTTTTCAACTTTCACCTATTTATGTCAAAACAACTTACGGTCCTCCTTTTCACATCCGGACATATGCCGAAGTCCAAAATCACTATTCAAAGCAACCGGAACAATCAAAACACTATTATGGGGTCATCTACACAAAAGTCAAACACCGGTAAACTCTTTCAACTTAAGCTTCCAACTTTGGGACTAAATGTCACAATTCACTACGAAACACACCCGAAACCAAAACAACTAACCCGGAAAGCCACGTAACCACAAATGAACATATTAGAGACAATAAATAGGGGAACGAGGCTACAATACTTAAAACAACCGGCCAGGTCGTTACATTCTCTCCTTGTTAAAAGAAAATTGTCCTCGAACATGCCAAGAACCGTTTTGAAGTAATCAAATCACTGAATGAAATCACCATACACATTCTCATGGGTAATCCCAGGTCACCCCAATCTTCAGAAGCCTAGAAACACCACCTCAACTGAAGATTATTCCTTCCACCCATACTAATAAGCCTTATAACCAAATTTCAACATCCAAGCATTTCAGCAAAACCCCGATGTTCACATAAACACACTGCATCAACCGCAACCCGCCGTAAACACTCATGCATAAGTCAATAAGGTATAACTACATGATGAAACACATCACCCATCAGCCCATATCAACACCATCGGCCATAATAGGTGTCCATAATCCAACCCAGTACTGGTAACTATCCTTATATCAACTAGAACCTTGTTCCAAACCTTCCCAACACTACTAATGATGTAGAAAACAAATAATTTCATAAATACTCACCCAATCAACATGTGACACAGTTAGGACCCAAAATCTCACATGTCATGATGGAGCCTATCTCATTACTAGGCAAGCAGACAACCTCAATAAATCATAAATTCTTTTATGATTGAAAACATAACATTTAGATTTAATAGAAAATCCCAAAAATACGGATACAAATACACTCCCAAAACCCGGTGTCACTGAGTACATTAGCATCTAAATGATGACATAGTCTGACTAATAAAACACCGTTTGGAAATATAAAACAATACAAATAACTGAAAGAAAAGAGAGTCAAGGTCTGCGGATGCCAAGCAGCTACCTTGATAATCTCCAACAGTTATTCTCCGAAACCTAGCAGTCGCCGTATCCGACAGTACCTAGATCTGCACACGAAGTGCAGAGTGTAGTATGAGTACAACCGACCCTGTGTACTTCATAAGTAACAAGACTAACCTTTGGGATGAAAGTAGTGACCAGCTCAACAGGTACAGTCCAATATGAAATAACAACACAAAAATGTAGGCATGTTTTCAAGTTCAACAGATTACTCAGTACAAGTAAAATAAATCAACTTTGTATGATAGGAGGAATATGGCATCTCTATATCTACATGCCAATGTACATGTTGTATATGGTATACTACCATGGAAGCATCATATACTCACACTCTCAGAGTACTCAATCACTTAGTATTGTATGGGCAGGTCCAACCTAGTGAAGATCAATCCCTCAATATAAATAGCAACAGACAGTTAATCACTTAGTACTGTATATGGCCAATATATCCTAGATATAAATGAAAGAAAGCAACTCCATGCCTAGGGAACTCCATCTCAAATGTAAATAAATAAGGAAACTTCATGCCCTGCGAAGTCCATCGCAAATATAAATAAATAAGGCAACTTCATGCCCTGGGAACACCATCTCAAATGTGAATATATATGGCAACTCCATGCCCAAACAACTCCATCCCAAATATAATATCTAATGCGCTGACTGTTGCGGGCATAAATCAATAGAGCATGTTGCGGCGTACAGCCCGATACCATAAATATAACTCACAATCAGGCCCTCGGCCTTACTCAGTCATTAATCTGTCCAGTTTCTTGGGCTCACAATGTCATGCAAATCAGCCCGACAAAATAATATGATATATCAATGAATGGCAATAGAGACTGAGATATGATATTCAAATAATAGATATGACTAAGTGTAAAATAATTTTTTAAACAATTAATTCAACAATAGCACGACCTCTATGGGGGCCAAAAATATCAGCACGTAGTCTAAACATGAGCTTTGATATAAGTCTCAGCTCAATTACTCTAACATGTGGAGGATATGTGGATAATGACATGATTATTTGGTTATGAAATTTCACGAAATCAATTAAGTCACAAATTCTACGGTGCACGCCCACACGCCATAACCTAGCATGTGCGTCACCTTAAACGAGTCACATAACACGTAATTCCAGGAATTTATACCCTCAGAACAAAGTTTAGAAATGTTACTTACCTCAAACCGTGTAATTCTTTATTCCAATATGCCCTTGCCTTGCGAATCAAGCCAACAAACTCCTCGAATCTAGTCAAAATTAATTCGATACAGTCAACATAAATTATAGGAATTAATTCAATATAAAAATACAAAGTTTCCTAAAAATCTAAAATTCCACTCAAAAATCACCAGTGGGGCCCATATTTCGGTACCCGACAAAAGTCAAAAAATATGAATGCCCATCAAACCATGAGTCAAACCATACAACGTTTAACAAATTCCAACATCAACTCAACCCTCAAATCTTCAATTTAACCATAAGTGTTTTCACAATTCTTTTCCAACTTAAAACAGCAATTAAATGCTAAAGATAACAATAGATTCGGGTAATTTGACAAAAATTGAGTTAAGAACACTTACCTCGATGTTTCAATTGAAAATCTCCCGAAAATCGCCTTTTCCCGAGCTCCAAATCGTTAAAAAGGGAAAATGAGATGAATATAACATAATTTCTGATGCTCGGTCATTTCCACTATGCGGTTGCAGACCAACTCACGCCATCGTGAAGAACAATTTTCCCCTGCCATAGGTGTATATTACGGGATCGCGGATCCCTTCACGCGATCGCGAAGCACAACATCCTCTACCCTACATGATCGAGGACAACCATATGTGATCGTATCGCACAGCGCGTGAATTTTCCAGTTGCCTCCTTCACTCTATGCAAACTCGGCTTAATCCACGCGTTTGCCCTGTACTACTGGCCAACAGCTTCACAATCGCGGACTTACCTAACGAATCACATAGAACAAATATTTAATCTATCCAAGTTAGCCTGAGCAACCGCAAACCTTCTTACACGATCGAATAGAAGGAAACCAGACAGTGCACCAGAAAAACTTCAGCAAAACTACAAGTCCAAAATTCGATTCGTTAACCATCCGATACTCACTTGAGGCCCCTTGGACCTCAACCAAAGACACCAATAAGTCCTAAAACATAATAAGGACATAGTCGAAGCCTCAAATGACATCAAACAATGCTAAAAACATGAATCATACCCCAATTCAACCCTAATGAAAACTAACAAATTCCAACTTGTACATTCGATGCCGAAACCTATCAAATCAAATCAAATCTGATTGACCTTAATTTTTTCACACAAGGCATAAATGACATAATGGACCTATTCAAATTTCTAGAAACTGATTTCGACCCCGATATCAAAAGTCAACTCCCCGGTCAAACTTCCAAACTTAAATTTCCTATTTTCGCCATTTCAAGCAAAACTTTACTACGGACCTCTAAATAAATATCCGGACACACTCCTAAGTCAGAATGAACCATTGGGAGCTATGGGAACCATCAAAATTCCATTCCGGGGCCGTTTACATAATTCTTCATTCTTCAATTATTTTAACTTAAGCTTTAAATCTTGGAACTAAGTGTTCCAATTCATTCTAAAACCTCCCCGACAAGTCACATAACTATAATTGAACACAGAATAAGCAGTAAATAGGGAAATGGGGCTGCAATAGTCAAAGCAATCGGTCGGGTCTTTACATTCCCCGTCTTAAACAAACGTTCATCCTCTAACGGGTTTAGAATTATACCTGGAGTGTCAAATAAGTGTGGATATTTGCTCCATATATCCTGCTCAGTTTCCCAAGTAGCTTCTCTAACTGGCTGACCTCTCCACTGCACTTTCACCGAGGCTATGTTATTTCATCTTAGCTTTCGAACCTGCCGATCCAAAATAGTCACCGTCTCTAAATCATAAGTCAAATTAACATCCAGGTGAACTGTGCTAAAGTCCAAAACATGAGACGGATCCCCAACATATTTACGGAGCATAGATACATGAAACGCTAAATGAACACACGATAGACTAGGCAAGAAATGCAAGTTTATAAGCCACATCCCCAATCCTCTCAAGTACCGCACAAGGCCTAATATACCAAGAACTCTACTTGTCTTTCTTCCCGAATCACATAACACCCTTCATAGGCGATGTTTTGAGTAGTACCTTCTCTCCTACCATGTAAGAAACATCACGAACTTTCGATCAACATAACTCTTCTGTCTAGATTGTGCCGTGCGTATTCGATCCTTAATGAATTTATCTTTTTCCAAAGCATCCTAAACTAAGTCAGTACCCAATAGCCTAACCTCACCCGACTGAAGCCAAACTAGCAGAGACTGATAATTTATCCTATATAAAGCCTCATATGGAGCTATTTGAATGCTCAATTGGTAGTTGTTATTATAAGCAAACTTTGCTAGTGGCAGAAAATGATCCAAAGAACCCCTGAAATCGATAACACAAATGTGTAATATATCTTCAAATATCTGAATAGTGCGCTCGAATTGTTCGTCCATTTGAGGATAAAATGATGTACTCAACTGAATATGTGTGCCTAACTCTCATTGCATTGATCTCCAAAAATATGATGTAAACTGCGTTCCCCTATCTGAAATGATAGACACTGGCACATCATGAAGGAGAACAATATTGCGGATATAAATCTCAGATAACCACTCCGAAGAATAAGTAGTACCGACTGGAATAAAATGCGTGGACTTGGTCAATTTATCCACAGTCATCCAAATAGCATCAAACCTCTGCGAAGTCCGTGGGAGCCCAACTACGAAGTCCATGGTGATCCCCTCCCACTTCCACTCCGAAATTTCAAGTCTCTGAAGCAATCCACCCGATCTCGGGTGCTCGTACTTCACCTGCTAACAATTTAAACACCGAGCTACAAACCCCACTATATCTTTCTTTATCCTTCTCCACCAATAATGCTTCCTCAAGTCATGATATATCTTTGCGGCACCCGGGTGAATGTAATACCGCAAACTGTGGGCCTTCTCAAGAATCAACTCACGCAGCCCATCTATGTTTCGTATACAAATCCGACCCTGCATCCTTAACACGCCATCATCTCCAATAGTAACATCTTTGGTATGGCCATGCTGAACGGTGTCCTTCAGGACAAGTAAATGGGGATCATCACACTGGCGCTCTCTGATGCGGTCATTTAAGGAAGACCGAGAAACTACACAAGCTAAAAGCTTACTGGGCTCTGAAACATCTAACCTCATGAATTGATTGGTTAAAACCTGAACATCTGATGCAAGTGGTCTCTCACTAATGGGAATAAAAATGCAAGACTACTCATACTCACCGCCTTTCTACTCAACACATTGGCCACCACATTGGCCTTTCCAGGATGATACAAAAATGGTAATATCATAGTCCTTTAGCAGCTCCAACCATCTGTGCTACATCAAATTTAGATATTTTTGTTCGAATAAGTATTGTAGGATCCGGCGATCTGTAAATACCTCACAAGACACATCGTAGAGATAGTGCCTCTAAATCTTTAATGCATGAACACTAGCTGCCAACTCTAAATCATGAACATGGTAGTTCTTATCATGTGGCTTTGACTGGAGCAAAGCATAAGCAATTACTCTACCTTCCTGCATTAAGACACACCCAATACCATTCCGAGAGGTATTAAAATACACAGTATAAGAGCCCGACGATAAAGGCAAAACTAGAATTGGAGTTGTGGTCAGGGCAGTCCTGAGCTTCTGAAAGCTTTCTTTACACTCATCTGACCACCTGAATGGAGCACCTTTCTTGGTAAATTTAGTTATAGACGCGGCAATGGATGAGAAACCTTCCACAAAGCAACGATAATATCTGGCCAACCCAAGAAAACTCCGAATCTCAGTAGCTGAAGATGGTCTGGGCCAACTCTAAACTGCATCTATCTTCCTCGGATCTAACAAATCCCTTCTCTAGACACCACGTGTCGCATGAATGCTACTGAACTAAGCCAGAACTCACACATGGTGAATTTGGCATAAAGTTTCTCCTCTCTCAGCCTCTGTAGTACAATTCTCAAATGTTGTGCATGCTCTTCATGTCTACGTGAGTACACCAGGATATCATCAATAAATACTACAACAAACGAATCAAGATACAGATGGAGTACATTGTTCATTAGCTACATAAATACCGCTGGGGCGTTGGTCAGTTGAAAAGACATCACGAGAAGATTATATTATCCATAACGGGTCCTGAATACCGTCATAAGTATATCCAAATCCCGAATTTCAACTGGTAATACGCAAACCTCAAATCAATTTTGGAAAATACTCAACCTCCTTAGAGCTAGTGAAATAAACCATCAATGCGCATCAAAGGATACCTGTTTTTTATTGTAACTTTATTCAACTGCCTGTAGTCAATGCACATCCGCATAGTACCATATTTCTTTTTCAAGCAGAACCGGTGCACCCCAAGGAGACACACTGTGTCTAATAAACCCTTTATCAAGAAGTTCCTAAAGCTACTCTTTCAATTCTTTCAACTCTGCTAGTGTCATACGATATGGAGGAATAAAAATGGGCTGAGTGCCCGGCACCAAGTCAATACCGAAATCAATATCCCTATGTGGTGGCATGCCCGAAAGATCTATAGGAAACACATCCAGAAAATCACGCACTACCGGAATAGAATGAATGGTAGGAGTGTCTTCATCAACATCTCTCACAAAGGCCAAATATGATAAACACCCCTTCCTAACTATTCGTTGTTAAATAAGAAATTACCCTGCTGGGGACACAATCTGGAGAACCTCTCCACTCGATCCTTGGAAACCCTTGCATTGCCAACGTCACAGTATTAGCGTGACAATCTAGAATAGCATGACATGGAGAAAACCAATCCATACCCAAGATCATATCAAAATCGACCATACTTAGCAATAAAAGATCAAATCTAGTATCCAATCCCCTAATGGTTACCACACATGGTTGATACACACGGTCCACAACATTAGTATCGCCCACCGGTATAGATACATGAACAAGTGAGACTAAGGACTCACGGGGCAATTCAAAATAATGAGCAAAATATGACGAGGCATACGAATATGTGGAACTAGCTTCAAATAATAGAGAAGCATCCTGGTGGCATACTGAGAAAATACATGTGATTACCGTGTCTGAGGCAACTACATGTGGTCTTGCAGGAATAGCATAGAATCTAGCATGACCACCACCTGATCTGCCTCCTCCTCTAGGGGGACCTCTAGTTGTATGTGCCCCACCCCATGCTGGCTGGGCGGGTGGTGGAATATCTGGTGCGGAAGCTGCAGCCTAACTCCTTTGCTCAACTGGACCTCATGAAAGGTGGCGACAAGGTCTCTTCATATGACCGAATCTACAAACTCAAAACAACCCTTCTCTGACAACGGCGTCACGTACTGAGGTGGACCTCAAAAACAAGAATAACTACCAGAAGAATCTGGTATAGATGAATCCTGCACTGATGGTGCACAATATGAACTCTGAGCGTGAATTGTACTAAGAGATGACTGATTTAGTCGAGTACTATATGAACCATGGCTAGCTGATGCACCACGATGAGCCAAATTAGCCATATGATAGGGCCTATAAGGTCGACCCCTACTGTGATAGGACTGTCCCCCAAATGAAACACCGCTGGAATTACCCGGACCACGAGACCTCTTGGCCTCACTCTCCTCTCGCTCTTGAGTATGGAGCATTTCTAGTTGTCGATCAATGTCGTCCACCTCGTCCAACTTAGCACCTGCTACATTCCCTAGAGTCGTAGCAAAATGAAACCGTTGGTTGAGGCCATTAATGAACCTCCTAATCTTTTTCCTCTAAGTGGGAACCAACCAGACTGCATGATGAGCCAAGTCTGAAAACCTCATCTCATATTGGGTAACTGACATGTCCTCCTAACAGAGCTGTTCGAACTGCCTGCGTAGTTCCTCTCTACAGGTCTATGGCACAAATATTTCCAAAATGAGAATTGGGAACTCATACCATGAAATCAGTGCTGCACCAATTGGTATGCTCTTCTCATAAGCCTCCCACCATCTGAAGACCCTGGTAGTCTCCAGAATACCCGGTGTACGAAGAATCTACTGGCACTTGTCCAAGAAATCTTGAGCATCCTCTAACTCAGTTCCACTAAATGATGGAGGATGGGGTCTCCCAAATCTCTCAAATCTTTTCTACTCCTCGTTGTTCATAATAAAACTCACATGGGCCTGAGCAGCTGCAACCGGCTAGACTGGTAGTATCCCTTGTATCTAGAGTCCCTACACTACCTGCCTGGTGTACAGGCAACGTGGGTATGAGTACCTCCCCTGGCTTGAGAAGTGGAAGGTGCGACCTTAGTCGAAACCACCTAAGCAATTCTAGTGCAAACCTTCAGTATCTAAGCCAATGCCTCTTGAATGCTCGGAATCACAATAGGCATAGATGGTGCATGAGCTGGTCCCACCGGCTCATCTATATCCGTAATCCACTCCGGAGCTGGAGAAACTGGTGGATCTACAAGTTTTGCTGTAGCTGTTGTGCTTTATGCACCTCGGCCTCTACCATGGCCCTGACCTCTATCATGGCCCCGACCTTTCATGGCCCAAACTGGTAGTAATGGTGGCTGTTAACCCTATCTGATAGCACGTGTTCTCACCATCTGTGAGAGAATAGAATACTAGAGATTTATTTCCCGGAATCAATAAGTCTCACGACCAGAATACAAGAAAGTGAAATGTTTCCTAAAGGTTCTACAGCCTCACGAAGATAAGTACAGACATCTCCGTACCGATCCGCAAGACTCTACTAAACCTGCTTATGACTCGTGAGACATATGTAACCTAGACTCTGATACCAACTTGTCACGACCCAAAATATCACCTGTCGTGATGGCGACTATCTCATTACTAGGCAAGCCGACAACCTCAATAAATCACAAATTCTTTTACGATTGAAAATATAATATTTATATTTAATAGAAAATCCCACAAATACTGATACAAATACACTCCCAAAACGTGGAGTCACTTAGTACATAACCATCTAAATGATGACATAGTTTGACTGATAAAACATTATCTGGATATATAGAACAATACATATAACTGAAAAAAAAAGAGTCAAGGTCTGCGGACGCCAAGCATCTACCTCGATTATCTCCAATAGATAATCTCCAAAACCTAACAGTCGTCATATCCAGAAGTACCTGGATCTGCACACGAAGTGCAGAGTGTAGTATGAGTACATCCGACCCCATGTACTCCATAAGTAACAAGACTAACCTTTCGGCTGAAAGTAGTGACAAGCTAAACAAGTACAGTCTAATATGAAATAATAGTACGGAAATGTAGGCGTGTTTTCAAGTTCAACAGACAACTTAATACAAGTAAAATAAATCAACTCTGTTTGATACGAGGAATATGACATATCTATATCTACATGACAATGTACATGTTGTATATGGTATACTACCATTTGAAGCATCACGTACTCACACTCTCAGAGTACTAAATCACTCAGTACTGTACCTACATGTCCAACCCAGGGAAAATCCATCCCTCAATATAAATAGTAACTAACAGTCAGTCACTTAGTACCGTATATGGCCAATCTAGCCAAGATATAAATGAAAGAAGGCAACTCCATGCCCTGGGAACTACATCGCAAATGTAAATAAATAAGGCAACTCCAAGCCTTGGGAAGTCCATCCCAAATATAAATAAATAAGGCAACTCCATGCCCTGGTTACTCCATCCCAAATGTGAATATATATATATGGCAACTCCATGCCCAGGGAACTCCATCCTAAATATAATATCCATTGCGCTCACTATGTGGGGTGTAGACTCTGGAGGGGCTTCTTCATCCCAAGCGCTATCATATACCAGGTCCAGGCATAAATCAATAAAGCATGTTGCGGTGTGCAGCCCGATCCTATAAATATAACTCATAATCAGGCCCTCGTCCTCACTTAGTCATTAACCTCTCCAGTCTCTCGGGCTCACAATGTCATAAAAATCAGCTAGTCAAAATGATATGATGTATCAATGAATGGCAACGGAGACTGAGATATGATATGCAAATAATAGATGTGAATGAGTATAAATTATATTTTAAACAATTAATTCAACAACAACACGACCCCTGCGGGTCCCAAAAATATCGGCACATAGTTTAGACATGAGCTTTAATATGAGTCTCAACTCAATTCCTCTAACACATGGATGATATATGGATAATGACATAATTATTTGATTATAAAATTTTACTTAATCAATAAATTCTCGAATTCTATGGTGCACGCTCACATGACCCTCACCTAGCATGTGTGTAACCTCAAAACCAGTCACATAACACGTAATTTCGGGAATTTATACCCTTGTATAATTTAAAGCATATTCGAAAGTAGTAATATTAATAACTATTTAAAATCATATTTTTCAAACATTTTTTTTACAAGAATGTTCCATTCAAAATACCATATAAAATGTATATAACAGTATGAAGGTTGTTAAACTTACGGGGTCTTACAACAACATAATCACAAATCCTTTATAACCTTGTGAATGGACTTAATCCCTTCAAGCTCATATGGATTACTACGACTCATCCTAGTATTAAAGTACGGGATGTAACATCCTCCCCCTCTTTAGAAACATTCGTCCTTGAATGTTAACTCTTTAGAGATTTACAAAACTTTTGCTAGGGTCTCCTCTGTAAACTAAACTAAAATCCAACCTCTATCTGAAGTCTCGACTATTCACAACCTTTTGTACTTGAGTATCTCGTATCTTCTTCACCTTTACCTTAGTCACTTTTCAATCTTGCATCGTATCTTTTGTCAAATTTCATAACCTCCCTTCCACATAGGTAGAAATTACATCTACGCCTTAAAGAGCTATTGTGATACCTGCACCTCTGGTGCATACAAAATCTGGTGAAAGCTTCATACTGACTTCTTACGACTCAGCTCCATGGCACGATTTGGAAACAAAAAAAGGGTAACATTTCCTAAATGCCCTATAGCCTCTCAATTATGAATGTGGCGCACAACACACCCATAAGTGAGACTCTACTAGGCATGACTTTGTAGACTCCCTAGGACACGACTGGCTCTGATACCACTTTGTCATGCCCCAAACCTGGGGAGACGTGGCTGGCACCCGGTGTCGTGCTGGCCCGAGCGAACCACTCTATAACTCATGATCATTCGATCAAAACTAGAACATACATAGGTCGAGTTAATTGAACTCATTCCTTTTGTAACTATCACGGGCCCACATGGCCACCACTCATAATGTATAACTGTAAGTGGGAAAATAGTGTATCAATGAACCATCTTTCTTAAAACATGAATACATATGGGCCTTCAAGGCCTCTGACATATTGTACAAAATGAACATCTGTCTACAAAGCCTCTAAGATTATTTTACATCAAATGGGACAGGTTACCCACCTACCCACAAGTCTGTAGCAAAAAACTGACACGATGACTCATAGACTCGGCTGCACTCCGAATGAGGTGGAGTCTTACCAATCCTTTGTTGAATGCTAACCTTATCTACTATGAGGGCTCATCAAACTGATTATCTATACCTGCATGTATGAATGTAACATCCTCAACAAAAGGACCGCAGTACGAATAATGTACCGAGTATGTAAGGCGGAACTGAAACATAACAATAAGTCAACATTAATTAAAGACATATAAGAATCAACCTGAATCTCTGAAGTCCCATCGTATACATATACTTAGTATACTTATATATATAATTCTTCTCTTTGAAACTATTATCCATATCGTATGCTGCATGATTGCCCAACTGATCAGTGATAACTGCCCGACCGGCCATCG
>AWOL01S0052460.1:9095-32457 GCA_000715115.1 Nicotiana otophora | reverse complement strand
TATATATATATATATATATATATATAAAACAGTTTCGTTCTCTTTTGTAGGTGACGCACAAACGCTAAAGTTAAGCAAGAATTAAGAGAAAAATAGCAAGGTATGTTACAAGCAATTTCTGTGTGATTCAAGTGTGCGAACCTGAAGCTACATGAACCAGAGAGAAGGACCAGTTCCAAGTTTATGTCTTTTATTCTAGTTTCATTGTAGTAGGGATTTTGAGTTGTACCTTTTAGCTTTATCTAGAAGCATTTATACTAGGTACTTTGAGTTGTAGTATTCAAGTAAGAGTGAACTTGAAATTGTAGCAACAGCCTGAGGCTGCTTGCGGCAAAGGGTTAGAGGTAATCCTTAGGTTTACAAGAGTTTTGTAAACGCTATTTTTGGCTCAATGATTTAGTGAAGTGTTGGGAAATATTCTACTGGGTAGTAGGTCGTGGTGTTTTCACCTTTTGAGTTAGGTGTTTTCCACGTAAAAAAACTTGTATTTTTTTATTTTCTGCACTTATTATTCAGCAACTGTAGTATAAGGAATACATAGAAGAACCAGGTCCTTCTATAATCTGTGCACACAAAAAATTGGACACCACACAAGTCATCCCCCTCCCTCTTGTGTGGTATTGAAGTATAAAACATCAATTGGTATCAGAGCAGGTTATCCTTGAAAAGGCTAACACCTTAGGAGAAGATCAAGATGAGTGCACCACCTAGAAATTGGGAAGGGAAATCCATTGCTTGACCACCGCTCTTTAATGGCCAGTACTACTCTTGGTGGAAGTCAAGAGTGAGAGATCATATACATGGAGAGGACTATGAGCTATGAGATATTGTTACCGATGGTCCACTGGCTACTTTGAAGAAAAATGCTGAAGGAATAGGTGTACCAAAGACAAGAGATGATTGCAATGCTGAAGATCTAAAGAAGTGGGAAAAGAATGCTAAAGCCAAGAAGTGGCTTGTTTGTGGACTTAGTCCAGATGAGTACAATAGAATCCACGGTTGTTCTACTGCTAAGCAAATTTGGGACACACTGCAAGTGGCCCATGAAGGAACAACTTAGGTGAAGAGATCTAGAGGAACTCTACTATACTCTCAGTATGAGAAATTTGCTATGAAGGATGGAGAAACCATTTAGGATATGTATACAAGGTTCACTACATTGACAAATGAACTAAAATCTCTTGGAAAGATTATCCCTGAAGAAGAAAGAGTTGAGAAGATACTTACTAGGGTCTTGCGAATAACTTGGGAAAGCAAAATCACTGCCATCTAGGAATCAAAGAATATTGTCACTCTCCCACTAGATGAATTGATTGGATATCTCACTGCCTATGAACTTAGGAGACAAACCATGAAAATGGATGTACCTAAGAAGGAAAGGAGTTTGGCACTCAGAATCACTGAAAGTTCTGATCTGGAAGATGATGAAATGGCAATGATCACCAAAGACTTCAAGAAGTTCCTAAGTAGAGGAAAGGGTTCTTCAAGAAGTGAAAGTTACAGCAAGGCAAAAGCTCTGGAGAAGAAAACCAATGATGGCTGCTACAAGTGTGGAAAGACTGATCACATGATAAAAAATTATCCTTTATGGGAAATTGAATGGAAGAAAGAAAGATATGAATGAAAGAACATGAAGAAGGAACAGGTTCAACCCAAGAAAGGCAACAAAGGATCAACCAAGGCTATGGTAGCTGCTTGGAGAGAAAGCTCAGATGATGATGATGATGATGATGATGATGATGATGATGATGAACGAGCACTAATAGCCATTGGAGAATCTAATGAAGAAACTGAGGTAAGTGTCCTCCATCTCAAAGACTAGATTAAATTTTTGTCTAAATAAAGATTATCTGAGTTACTACTAGAACTAATTGATGAATCTGAGGATGTGAATAATGAAAAGGAATATCTGCCAATACACTATGTGATTTTAAAAGCTAAGTGCAAAAACCTGGAACTTAGGGCTTGTAAAACTGAAAGTGAAAATACTGTATTGAAGAATCAGGTTTATGCACTTGATACAACTGTCTTAGAACTTACATCTGAAAATCTAAAATTGAAATTAGGAACAAGCAAAAAGACGATTGATCACACACAACTCACTTTAGAAGAAAATGTAGAAAAAATAAAAGATGAATTGTATAAGAGGGATGGACTAGTAAGAGTCTTAAAGGAGGATCTGAACAAGGTCAAGTATGAGCTAGACAAAACTTGTAAATGGAACAGCCCCCCCCCATGCATTTTCATGGCTACAAGAATATCATAGTAGCAACAGAAGAGGATTGGACTTTGGAAACTCTACACCTGAGTAGGATCCTAAAAGCAAGTACCTCACACTCCCTGAGAACAATATTTGCACAAAATGTGGAAACATTGATCACTATAAGAGTGAATGCACTGCAAAAAAGAAGGCAAGTCAAAAGAACAAAAACATTGTTCTAAAGAAAAATAGGCTGCCAAGTTGGGCTAAAAAGAATTTGATTTATCCTTTTGCATATAGGAAGGGACCCAAACTAGTTTGGGTTCCTAAGACTAACCCCTAATTTCATTTTGCAGGTACAAGTAAAGGGGAGAAACCAAATATAGTATATGGATAGTCGATTATCAAAGCACATGACAGGAAGCAAGAACCAATTCCTTTCACTTGAGGACCTTAAATGGGATAATGTCTCCTTTGGAAATGGAAGAAAGGTGAACTCATTAGGGTTGGAAAGGTAGGTAAATCTGATTCTCACTCTATTGAGAATGTCTACTTGATAGATGGACTAAAGTACAGTCTAATAAGTGTATCACATTTGTGTGATAGAGGTAACATAGTAGCCTTTACCTGTACAAAATGCTTTGTGATTAATCTTACTATTGATAAGATCTTTTACAGGGAAAAAGAGTGAATAATATATATGTGATGGATCTGTCCACACTTTCAGATAATGAACTCACTTGCTTAAGTGTGTTAAATAATGATTTTGTCCATACTTGGTCATGCCAGTCTAAGCCAACTCAACAAACTAGTCTCCAAGGACTTGGTGATAGGGCTGCTTAACATTAAGTTCAAGGAAGATAAAGTTTGTGAGGCTTGTGTAAGGTAAAAGTAGGTAAGATCATCTTTCAAAAGCAAGAAAATGTTAAGTACTACCAGGACGATAGAACTGGTCCATATGGATCTTTGTGGACCAATGAGAACATTGAGCAGATGTGGTAAGAGATATGTTATGGTGCTTGTTGATGATTACTCTAGGTTCACTTGAACACTGTTTTTAACATCTAAAGATGAATTATTTGACATGTTCACTTCATTTGTTAGAAAAACTCAGAAATAACTAGGTAATCAACTTGCATCAATTAGGTCTTATCATGGCACTAAAATTGAGAATGTTAAATTTGCTGATTTTGTGATAAACATGGCATAAATCATAACGTTTTTGCTCCTAGGACTCCACAACAAAATGGAGTAGTTGAAAGAAATAATAGGGCATTGGAAGAAATGCCTAGGACTATGCTACTTGCTAGTAAATTACCCCATAGTTTCTGGGCAGAAGCTGTGAACACTGCATGCTACATCATAAATAAGTGCATGACTAGACCTCTTGTTGAGAAGACTCCCTATGAGTTACTTAAAGGGATAAAACCAAATATATCCCATCTTAGGGTATTTGGATGCAACTGCTTTGTGCACAATAATAGAAAAGACTCCCTATGTAAGTTTGATCCCAGAAGTGATGAGGGAGTATTCTTGGGATATTATTCATATAGTAAAGCTTATAAGATTTATAAAAAAAAGAACTATGTGTGTAGAAGAAAATCTACATGTGGTTTTTGATGAAACTAACATTCTTTCTGAGAGGCAGAAACATGATAATGAAGTAATTGGGATAGTAAGAAACTCAAATGAAACCACAACCTAGACTGATGCTGCACTAGAGGAAGGAAAAGGTGATGGAACAGGTCCTTCCACCCAGGGCAACTTGATAGGGGGAACTAAACAAAGAGGAATTGATCCTCAATCCTCGAGGGAACATGTCCATGAACCTGTTATTCAGCAATAAAACATTGAAGGAACATCTAAGGAAAACCAGCTGGTTGTGAAACTTTACAAGTATCAAAGTTCTCATCCCATTGGGAACATAATCACTGATCCAACCTCTGGAATTAAAACCAGTTGGTTGTGCTTTTGATGCTTTTTTCTCTCTTATTGAACCTAAAAATGTTACTGAGGATTTGCAGGATGCATACTGGGTAAATGCAATGCAAGACGGACTTAACCAATTTGAGAGAAGTCAAGTTTGGCATCTGGTACCAAGACCGACAAACAGATCAGTAATCGACACAAAATGGATCTTCAGAAACAAACTTGATGAAGATGGAACAATTACAAGGAACAAGGCAGGATTGGTGGTTCAAGGATATAGTCAACAGGAGGGCATAGACGATGATGGGACTTTTGATCCAGTTGCAAGATTGGAAGCAATTAGACTTCTTATAGCTGCTTACATAGAATTCACTCTCCATCAGATGGATGTCAAGAGTGCCTTCCTCAATGGCTATCTAAAGTAAGAAGTGTTTGTCAAGCAACCTCCTAGTTTTGAAAGCAAGGAAAGTCCTTATCATGTGTACAAACTTGACAATGCACTTTATGGGCTCAAGCTAGCTCCAAGAGCATGGTATGAAAGATTATCTAAATTCTTGCTTGAGCATGGCTACAAGAGAGGTAAAATTGACAATACTTTGTTCTTAAAAGAAAAAGATAAAGATATCTTGGTAGTTTAGATATATGTTGATGATATAATCTTTGGAGCAACTACAGATATGTTCAGCAAAGAATTTTCTAAACTAATGGGGAGTGAATTTGAAATGAGTATGTTGAGTGAGCTTAATTTCTTTTTAGGTTTACATATTAAATAAAATTCAAATGGAACTGTGATCCATTAGCAGAAGTATGTGAAAGAGTTGCTCTTTGTTATATCTCACTGCTAGTAGACCTGACATTGTTTTCAGTATAAGCCTTTGTGCCAGATTTGAGGCAAGTCCAAAGGAGTCTAACTTGACTGTTGTCAAAAGGATCTTGAGATACCTAAAAAACACCGTTGAACTCTGTCTGTGGTATCCAAAAGGTAGTAATTTCAACTTAATAGGATATGTTGATGCTGACTATGCAGGTTTTCTCTTGGATATAAAGAGCACTTCAGGTATGGCATACTTTCTTGGCTCATGTCTTATGTCTTGGGCCACCATAAAGCAAAATTATGTGTCCTTGTCTACTACTGAATGTAAGTATGTGGTTGTTGCCTCATGTTGTGCTCAATTATTGTGGATTAAATAGAAAAATTCAGTATCTTGTTGTAATTGATGCAGGTTGTATCCCCATCTTTTGTGATAACATTAGTGCAATTAGTATGACCAAGAACCCGGTTCACCACAAAAAAAAACACATAGGTGTTAGGCATCACCTTTTGAGGAACAACTATGAAAATAGTTTGAACACTATGGAATTTTGTGCTACTGACAAGCAAATAACTCACATTTTCACAAAAGCTCTAAGTAGAGATCACTTTGAAAGGAACATATTAGAATTAGGGATGATTAAGATCGTCTAAAAGGAAACAGTTCTAACTCACTATTTTGTTATATAATTTGTGAATTTTGTAAATAATTAGATTAGATTTTGCTCAGTCTCATACTTTCATTAGTATACTCTTGTGCCTTGTACTAGAATATCTCATTAAACTCTAATGATATTATCTTTATTTTCTTGGAAAATTCAGACTTACACAAGAGAATTCTTAGTGAAAATTCTAGTTCATCAAGATTACATGGTATGTACTCTCCACTTCGCATATTTTAAAATAACTGTATTTGGATCATGATAATAAAGAGAGTTCCATTTAATCCCAATCTCCCTCAATGTTTATCCATTACAAATGAACCAGTTTCACCCAAAAGAACTCCCACGCGCCATAATTTCCTATATTCTAGGGAAGAGTCCAACGTCTTTTCAAACTGACTTTCCCAGTTTGATTAGACTTATGAACTTCTAAAAAGCTACCGTTACCTACTTAAACTCTCCTATTTAAATTGATTAGGCCTTACCCATCTCTTTACTTCTAATTTTTCAGTCGCCAATAATTCTCTCTATCTTCTCTCATCTCTTCTACACACATATGCCCTTCTACACACATCAATGGCAAACCCATATGAAAACCCTTCTTCATTACCCAAAGAATCAAAATCAACACCTTCGACCACACCCACAACCATACCTATCTCTAGGAAAGGAAGGTTTAAGATGCTTGCTCGTAAGACAGTCGCTGACAATGAATAAATCAAGAAAATAAATGAGAAATTAAAAGCGAGCTAAGAAGAAGAACCCCAAAAATCAAAAGAATATTTTAAGTATGCAACTAAGGGGGAAGAAACTGTTTCATCTGAAACAGAACAGGTAACCTTTGGTCTAAATATTATCTCTGAGGTAATTTCTGAAGTGATTGAAAATTTGGAGAGCGGGTTTGTTCTGGTTGGAGTGATTGCTAGGGTAGAGACTACTGATTCTAGGATAGTTGGTGGTAAAAATAAAAAGAAAAAAGAAAAAAAATGAGGGTGTTCAAGGATATGTAAGGGGAAAGATAAAATGAGTGGTTGAACCTTCACCCACTTCTGTTGGGTTGATTGATGAAACACGGGCTATGGTGTTGTGGAGTGAGGAAGATATCGAGGAGGAAGAAAGTTGGAGAGAAGAAGGGGGTAGTGGATCTGGTGATGCTAGTGCAGCTGAGGGGCTGATTAGGTTAATGAAGAGGTTCCAAGAACTTGTTCCATCTGTGCAGGAACCCCTCAAAGATTTATGACGAGCTCAAAACACACACTTAAATTATGCTCACTAATCAAATATAGTATAGTATGATATCGTATCCATATGGATTGGATTTAAATAGTATTCTCGTAGTTTCTAGATTGATTGCTATCTAAGATGATCAACAATTAAGATTTATATGATTTATAACTAAAATTAACTAAGAGTCTAAAGCTATTGATTAATGACAATCGAAACAAAGATAAGCAAGGAAGTTATCCATGGGAGAAAATAGGGGTTGAGAGGATAGGTGCAAGATAATTATTTGGGATCTAACTCTAGATAATTCACTTCTAATGTTTAAGTGAGTCTCTCGAATTCACTCAATTATTAGTTCAAACGTTCGGCAAAACTCCTCTCTCGATTAAGTTCAACCTCACAAGATGAACCAATTTAAGCATGTGAAGATATGCAAGAATGCGTAGTGGATTTGTCTTTAGGAGAACCTCTCTCGATTATACTCCTTACTAGATTTAATCAATGATTCAACTATCCACTTTCAATTACATAGAAGAATCTATGAACTCAACCTACAATATAATGCAAGGATATCACAAGTTATGCCTCTCTCGATTACATGAACTAGTGAATATAGATGCAATAATTAAATCATCCAAAAATACTTCAATACATAAAACTAGAATTATAATCCACAAACAATCATCAATACACCAAATCCATCAAACCCTAAAGAGAACTACTCCATAGATATGGAGAAATTCATCACAAATATAGTTAAAGTAATGGAAAACATAAATTCAATCCAAACTCGGGTCTTGAGTGAGGAATGAATGATGAAATCTTTGTGCTCATCTTCCAACTACCCCTTAGCCTCCTTAGGTCGAATATGTGTCAAAAGTCCAGAAAATAATATTTTTCCATGGGTTGCTCTGAAGGTAAGCACCCTCCACTTCCAACCAAGAGGTTGTGAGTCGAGTCACCCCAAGAGCAAGGTGGGGAGTTTTTGGAGGGAAGGATGCCGGGGGTCATTTGGAAACAGCCGCTCTACCTCAGGGTAGGGGTAAGGTCTGCGTACACACTACCTTCCCCAGACCCTCTTAGTGGGATTATACTGGGTTGTTGTTGTTGTTGTTGTTGTTATTTATACCAAGTAGGGTCGGCCCTAGACGAAATCACCTTTTCTTAGCCGAAATAGAATGTTTACTCTATAAACAAATACACAGGCACGCCGCATGGGGGGACACGCCATGTGGGGCATTAGTGGGAAAATCCAGAAAGCTAATTTTTGACAGGCAGCAGAGGATTGCAAAAGTGCAGCGCCCCACGCGCCGCGTCAGTAGAGGTTTCTCAGAGTACAGATCAAATCTTGATTTTTGACGTCCAGACTTTGTCCTTGACCCCGAACACAATCCCGTCTTAATACCTTGGGATTTTACTCAGACCTCAAAGCTTCAAATAACTCGAATTAGCTCCGCAACATCTGCATCACACGGAATCACTCCTACAAGGCATAAAACACACAATAAGTGCAAAACACTATCAATTAAAGCTCAAAACGAGTAAAGTGCAGTAAATTAAAGTGCAATAAGCGACTAAAATACGAGATTATAGCCTACCATCATCACCCCATGCTTAAAACATTGTTCGTCCTCGATCAATCAAACTACACTTCGCAAAGAACGACCTTGCTAAACAACTCTCATAACTCATCACACCAAGAATATTTAAAACAGATTAAGCACAATACCGTAACATCCTCGCCTCAAGATTTGACTCAAAAGCACCATGCATTTTTCACAACCTGCTCATTTAATCTAACTTAGAGGTCAACGACATTACCTTTCCTTCATGAATTAAGTGCCCTCACACAATGATAGAGAGTAGTTCCACACACAATAAAATTTTAAGAACAATTAGGAACTCAATATAGAAAGAATTCACTCACTCTCAGTAACAACATTCATGTGCCACAAAATACGTACTATAAGCTTTCCCGTAGTGTACTACTCTACTAATTGAGCTTATTCATTCAAGAATCAAGTAGGACTTTATTTGATTGTAATGTAGGCCGCGAGATGGGTAGGATACATTTATATATAAGAGCGACTATACCTCCCTAAGAACTTTAATACATACATTTAGCCATTCAAAACCCCACTTATGTCAAACCAAAACTCCACTTTCACATCGATATACATTAACTCCCTTTTTCTTTAAGCACAATTACATCAAGAGTCACCACTATCAATGAATATATTGCATAACAATACAACATTTTTTATTTTTTCTTTCAATTCAAGTGGCTCTTACTTTTTCAAAACACTGCACCTTTCTGCTTAGTTCACTAGTTCCACTCAGAANATGGCCTTGGTGACAGGACCGGGTAAAGCATCTCTCCCGATCGATGAATAACTGGAGCATGTCTTTGACACTCGTTGTATTTCTATACAAAGTTTTCACATATTTCTCCATTTCATTCTCGTAGTAACTGGCTATGATTAGCTTCCGAACCAGGGATTCTTCCCCAGAGTGGTTCCCACAAATGCCCTCATGCACCTCTCTCATAGCGTATTTGGTCTCTCCCGGAACTAAGCACCTAGCTAATGGGCCGAAGAAGGATCTTCTGAACAATTTCTCTTCAAAAAACTAAATCTGGTGGCTTTGGTGCGTAAGGCTTTCAATTCTTTGGGATCTGATGGCAAGTTTCCTGTCTTAAGGTAGTGTATGTATTTGTTCCTCCAATCCCAAGTCAAACTTGTTGAGTTTACTTCGGTGTGACCTTCTGCTACCACCGAGTTCATCAGCAATACCACTGCCCCGAGTCGAATTCATCAGAATCGACAGACGACCCCAAGTTGGCTAGTGCATCGGCCTCACTATTTTGATCTCGGGGCACGTGCAGAAGAGTCCATTCCTTGAATTGGTGTAAGGTCACCTACAATTTATCCAAATTCCTCCGCACGACCTCACTACTTCGATCGTTCCGTTTAGCTTCAATGACTTCAGCCATGAGGCTCTTAGCCAGATCTAGACCTACATACATTTAGCCATTCAAAACCCCACTTATGTCAAACCAAAACTCCACTTTCACATCGATATACATTAACTCCCTTTTTCTTTAAGCACAATTACATCAAGAGTCACCACTATCAATGAATATATTGCATAACAATACAACATTTTTTATTTTTTCTTTCAATTCAAGTGGCTCTTACTTTTTCAAAACACTGCACCTTTCTGCTTAGTTCACTAGTTCCACTCAGAAGCCAAACCAACCACCCCACACTTCAACTTTTACAAAGTTCATAACAAATTCAAGTGCTCACAATAGGTACAAGGTTCAAATAGATGGTCAAGTCAAACAAATGGGTAAGGCTTGTAATGTGGTTGCCAAAGAATCATGATTACAGGCTCAACGAGATTAACTAAGATACATAACAATTAGGTGGGTAAAAGCATATAACTGGATCAACAAAGAAGTGCCTAAATCACTTCCAAGACTGAATAAAACTACTATTTCACTTTGCAAATACACGGGGCAAGTTCTAGACATCAAATGCCATGCATATAATAACACAAAACCTCACACACACATGGCACATAAATCACTCAAGATTGGATTATCAAGACACTCTATTCAAAGAAATTAAGTAAAGTTAAGATCATACAATTTAAGGTGCAAGAGTCAAAAACTAAGTCTAAGCATCACAACTAAAGCATTTACTATTCTCAAGATATAATAGAGTTAAGAGATATTGCCTTCAATTCAAATCATAGCACAAGGTTCCCTACTCCTAATAAAAATAAAAACTAACTACCCTCGATTCAAAGAAAACCCTTGGAAAAGAACCGCGGTACAAATAAAAACCAAGGGGAACTTGTTACACTACCTAACAAAAGAAAATCTTTTTTTCTTTTTCTTTCGACTTTAATACCTCAAGAAACTCGTCGAATGATATCCATCGTCGGGAAAAATCAATGTTTTTTCAATTTTTATGGTTTTTTCAATTTTTTAACTACTACAACTTAACAAAAACTAAAACTAATATACATACATACATACATACATACATACATACATACATACATACAACATATTCCCCACCCCACACTTCAACTTGTGGCATGTCCCCATGACACACAATTAAAAAGCATAAGGTAAAGGAAACTTCCCTGAACATCTAGTCAGGGTATGAGTTGAAGTTGGGCTCCATTCCTCGCCTTCGAACTAATGCGCACATCCATGAAGATAGATTCTTCTCAGCCTTCTTGGGGTACACCCCACACTTATCTTTCTCACTCACCGCAGCTTTCTCTTTCGAGCCCTTCACTTTTCATTAAACACTTGCAGCTAGTTTTCCTTTTTGCACCCCTTTTTTTATATCCATCTTAAACGTCACAGTTTCCTCACCCACTCTAAGCACGAGCTTTCTCTAGTGTATATCCAATATAGCTCTACCGTTCGCTAAGAATAGTTTTTCTAGGATGAGGGGTACCTTCTTGTTCTCCTCCATATTTACCACTATAAAGTCTACAGGAAATACGAACTTATCCACCCGAACTAACACGTCTTCCACTATCCTCTCGGGTGTTATAGTCATTTATTCGGCCATCTGCAAAGATATTGGCACTGACCTTATCTCTCTAATCTCCTTCTCTAGTTTTCCGTAAATAAATATAGGCATTAAGTTAATTGGGGCACCAGAATCGAATAAAGACTTATTAAAATTTATAGTTCCTAATGAGAAAGGTATAGTAAAACTCCCTAGATCTTCACACTTTTGTGGGAGATTATTTTGCAATATCGCACTGCAATTATTTGTGAGATTCACCACCGAGGTCTCCTCTATTTTCCTTTTCTTTGTCAGGATCTCCTTCAAGAATTTAGCATAAGACGGCATTTGTGAGAGCACTTATGTGAAAGGTAAGTTTACATGAACATGTTTAAGCATATCCAAAAATCTCTCAAATTGCTTGTCCAGCCTTTCTCTATATAGATTTTGAGGGAAAGGTAAAGCAGGCATCTGCTTGCTCTCTTCAGGTTCCTCCCTTCTCAATTTTTCTTCCTTCTTCTTTTTCTCAGCTTTCATCTAGTCTTTCTTCTTTTTATCAACATCACTCTTCAACTGCTCCCCACTTTCTTTTTCAAGTTTTACATCATTTTGGATCGGAGTGGGATCTTTCAACACTTGCCCACTTCTCAGAGTTACAAAATTCATTGTTTCTTTAGGATTTCTCTCAGTATCAGCGGGGAGAGTTCCTAGAATCCTTTCAGATAATATTGTTTCAATATGTCCCACTTGCTTCTCCAAATTTTGAATTGTTGCCCCCTGTACTTCAAATCTTTCATCAGTTTTCACAATGAAGGACTTCGTGAAATCTTCTAGACCAGGATAATTGGTTGTTGAGGCTGAAACTACTGCCTCAGCTGATTCATAAAACTAGAAGCTCTTTGTCCTTAAAATCTGGGGTTATTTTGTTGCCATGCATTTACGAGACCCCCAGGTGAACTCCATGAAAAGACGGGGTGCTTCTGACCCATTGCATTAAAATTATAGTTCCCACAACATTCACTTTCTTAGTTGAGGCTTGTCACTCATGAGTAGGGTGTCCTCTTCCATATATATCACAAGCTGCGTGAGGATCATTTTGTATCGAGGCTAAGGTCAGCTTCTGTATTTCTTAAGCCATAGCATCAAGTTGCACCTGCACATTAGCATCAACCCGGTGAATACCAGTCGATCTTCTTCTTTCAGCACTCTCTTAGGGCCACTGATTTTTATATTCAGATAACTCATCAAGAATTATAACTATCTCCTATGAGTCTTCTTCATCAATGGGCCTCCAACTGTATTGCTCAATGTTCTACATGAGGCCGGTGTCAATCCATCCCAAAAGTCCGGGAGTTGCATCCAGAATTCAATTCCGCTATGTTGATACTTTCGAACAATATCCTTAAACCTCTCTCATGCTTCAAAAACGGTATCAGTATCTTTCTGGCAGAAGTTATGGATTTCTCTTCTAAACTGACCCGTCTTAGCTGAGGAGAAATATTTATCAAGAAATTTTCTGGTCATCTCCTCTCATGTTCTAATCGATCCCGTGGGCAAGCTTCGAAGCCACTGCTTTGCATCATCTTTGAGTGTGAAGGGGAATGCGCTTAAGTACACTGCATCTTGTGATACACCATTATATTGAAAGGTGTTTATAATCTCTTCGAAATCCATTATATGTGTATTTAGATCTTCGTTCATCTTCCCTCTAAAGTCACAACAATTCTGAAGGGTTTGAAGCAACCCTTGATTTAACTCGAAATTGTGTGCTGCAATTGGAGTTGGTCTAACACTTGATAAACCTTGATTGTAGACTGGTCTAACATAATCACCAAGTGGTCTCCAAGGACCTAGAGCTATATTTCCGAACTGACCTGCACCCAAGGGTTGATTTTGAGCAATTTTCTGACCCCTTTCTTCTTCATAGATAATCTGTGAATCTCTAATAGCTGCTTCCTCAGCATCCTGTGTGGCTTGTTCTCTTCGTTGGGTTGCTTCTCTCGCAACCAAATCTACATTATCCTCACCGTTTCCAGCCATAAGTTCTTTGGTTGAGGATTGACCAGCCTTCAATTTCTGGATCATATGGTAGCACTTCCTTCGCAAAAGTTTGAGTAAAAAGTAAAAAGTAAAAATCCCTGGCAACGACGCCAAAATTTTGATGAGCTAGAAACACACACTTAAATTATGCTCGCTAATCAAATATAGTATAGTATAATATTGTATCCACATGGATTGGATTTAAACAGTATTCTCGTAGTTTCTAGCTTGATCGCTACCAAGATGATCAACGATTGAGATTTATATTATTTCTAACTAAAATTAACAACGAGTCTAAAGCTATTGACTAATGACAATCGAAACAAAGATAAGCAAGGAAGTTGTCAGTGGGAGAAAATAGGGGTTGATAGGATAGGTGCAAGATAATTATTTAGGATCTAACTCTAGATAATTCACTTCTAATATTTAAGTAAGTCTCTAGAATTCACTCAATTATTAATTCAAACGTTCGGCAAAACTCCTCTCTCGATTAAGTTCAACCTCACAAGATGAACCAATTTAAGCACGTGAAGATATGCAAGAATGCGTAGTGGACTGGTCTTTAGGAGAACCTCTCTCGATTATCCTCCTAACTAGGTTTAATAAATGATTCAACTAGCCTCTTTCGATTACATAGAAGAATCTATGAACTCAACCAAAAATATAATTCAAGTATATATCAAGTTATGCCTCTCTCGATTACATGAACTAGTGAATATAGATGCAACAATTAAATCATCTCAAAACGCTTCAATACATAAAACTAGAGTTATATTCTACAAACAATCATCAATACAAAAAATCCATCAAACCCTAAAGAGAACTACTCCATAGATATGGAGAAATTCCTCACAAATATAGTTAAAGTAATGGAAAACATAAATTCAATCCAAACTCGGGTCTTGAGTGAGGGAGAAATAATGAAATCCTTGTGCTCGTGTTCTTCCAACTCCTCCTTAGCCTCCTTAGGCCGAATATGTGTCAGAAGTCCAGAAAATAATATGTTTTCATGTATTTATACCAAGTAGGGTCGGGCCTAGACAAAATTACCATTTCCTAGCCGAAATAGAATATTTACTCTATTAAAAATACACAAGCGCGCCGCATGGGGCGACGCACCATGAGGGGCATTAGTGGAGAAATCCAGAGAGCTAATTTCTGATAGGCAGCAGAGGATTGCACAAGCGCGGCGCCCCACGCGCTGCGGTAGTGGAGGTTTCTCAAAGTACAGATCAAATCTCAATTTTTGACTTCTAGACTTTGTCCTCGACCACTGAACACGATCCTGGCTTAATCCCTTGGGATTTTACTCAGACTTTAAAGCTCCAAATAACTAGAAGTATCTCCACAACATCTACATTACTCGGAATCACTCCTACAAGGCATAAAACACATAATAAGTGCAAAAAACNCTCGACCACTGAACACGATCCTGGCTTAATCCCTTGGGATTTTACTCAGACTTTAAAGCTCCAATAACTAGAAGTATCTCCACAACATCTACATTACTCGGAATCACTCCTACAAGGCATAAAACACATAATAAGTGCAAAACATNTTCTAACTAAAATTAACAACGAGTCTAAAGCTATTGACTAATGACAATCGAAACAAAGATAAGCAAGGAAGTTGTCAGTGGGAGAAAATAGGGGTTGATAGGATAGGTGCAAGATAATTATTTAGGATCTAACTCTAGATAATTCACTTCTAATATTTAAGTAAGTCTCTAGAATTCACTCAATTATTAATTCAAACGTTCGGCAAAACTCCTCTCTCGATTAAGTTCAACCTCACAAGATGAACCAATTTAAGCACGTGAAGATATGCAAGAATGCGTAGTGGACTGGTCTTTAGGAGAACCTCTCTCGATTATCCTCCTAACTAGGTTTAATAAATGATTCAACTAGCCTCTTTCGATTACATAGAAGAATCTATGAACTCAACCAAAAATATAATTCAAGTATATATCAAGTTATGCCTCTCTCGATTACATGAACTAGTGAATATAGATGCAACAATTAAATCATCTCAAAACGCTTCAATACATAAAACTAGAGTTATATTCTACAAACAATCATCAATACAAAAAATCCATCAAACCCTAAAGAGAACTACTCCATAGATATGGAGAAATTCCTCACAAATATAGTTAAAGTAATGGAAAACATAAATTCAATCCAAACTCGGGTCTTGAGTGAGGGAGAAATAATGAAATCCTTGTGCTCGTGTTCTTCCAACTCCTCCTTAGCCTCCTTAGGCCGAATATGTGTCAGAAGTCCAGAAAATAATATGTTTTCATGTATTTATACCAAGTAGGGTCGGGCCTAGACAAAATTACCTTTTCCTAGCCGAAATAGAATATTTACTCTATTAAAAATACACAAGCGCGCCGCATGGGGCGACGCACCATGAGGGGCATTAGTGGAGAAATCCAGAGAGCTAATTTCTGATAGGCAGCAGAGGATTGCACAAGCGCGGCGCCCCACGCGCTGCGGTAGTGGAGGTTTCTCAAAGTACAGATCAAATCTCAATTTTTGACTTCTAGACTTTGTCCTCGACCACTGAACACGATCCTGGCTTAATCCCTTGGGATTTTACTCAGACTTTAAAGCTCCAAATAACTAGAAGTATCTCCACAACATCTACATTACTCGGAATCACTCCTACAAGGCATAAAACACATAATAAGTGCAAAAAACTATCAATTAAAGCTCAAAATGAGTGACGTACAGTAAATTAGAGTACAATAAGCGACTAAAATACGAAATTATAACCTACCATCAATTTGCTGAAATGAGTGTCTGACAACTACGATCCAAATAAGAAGAAAACTTCAGGAGTTAAAATCCCTGGAACTGCTAGGGCTCACAAGAAGAGAAATATTGCCTCTTCTATCCTTGTAGAGACTCATCCTACAATAGGAAGATCTAAAAGGAGTCAGAAGAAGCCGAGTAAGTCTGAACTTGAAAGAGCCTTAGAAGAGAGTAAAAGAAAAGTTGTTTCAAAGGGAAAGAAGAAAGTGAGTGAGCCTGTTGAGGCAATTGAGATTAAGGAGATGGACATGGTTCTTCATGATGAAGACGAGGAAGAGGAGGTGGAGGTTGTGACTCCAAAGGAAAATAAAAGAAAAATGAGGAACATGAAAATATGGTGAAGTTTGGCTAAATAACCATCTTAAAGGGTAGATTCCTCAGGGAATTAAAGGAATAAGGAATGGTGATGTTGCTGGAGAACCTAGAACTTCAGTGCTGGAAGGACATGGCCCTTTAGATGGAAGGAAGACTATCCATAGATGAGATTGTGGAGTTCATAGGGAACTGTGAAGTCAAGAATGGCAAGGTCACCAGTGTAGCGAAATGGATGACTGTAAGTTTTGACGACAAGGAACTGGGAGAGATTCTAGGGGTACTTGCTGAAGGGTACAATGATTACAAAATTCTAAAATGGCCAAGCCTTGAAAATCTACCCACCTCCCTAGCCATTTCAAGGAAATTTGCTGATAATGAGTTAGAGCTACAGCCCAAGGCTATGTACAAAAGTGATATGAAGTATGCCCTCAAGTTGCTCTTTGAATTTGTCAACAAGGTTGTGTTGCTCAGGCAGGAAAGAAGGCACATTGCCACCTTCATGGACCTAGTACTTATGGAGTGCCTGGATAGTGGGAGGCAAATCAATTAGCCAGGGTTTATCATCCAGATTCTTGATAGGGTTATAACTGGCACCAAAACTCATGCCATGCCCTATAGATTCATTTCCACTGTTGTGCTTGCTCACTTCAAGGTTCCCCTTAAGAAATGGGTTGTTAGCATAAGCAAAGATCACTTTGGGGCCAACACCTTGACTGCATGTAACTATGAAGCCCATACTGCTCTCAAAGAACCTGGTTCATCCAAAAGGGTGCCTGTGAACAACAAAATGAGAGCCTTGGTATAGGAGAGTGAGGCTAAGGATGCTGAGATTGAGAGGCTGAAGAACAGGGTGGTAGAAGTAGAATCTGAGAGGGATGCTCTCAGGACTGAGCTTGCAAAGGAAAAGGAGAAGAATGAAGCCATTCTTCATGACATGTTGAAACTGCTTCAGGATAGAACCCAAGAACCTGATCCTTCCCAGCCTTAAACCCTTCCTAGACTAGTTAGAAAACCACTGACCCCAATGGGATGTTTTTTTTATGTCTTTTTGCTCATGGTGCAGTATTTTT
The DNA here is from genome assembly GCA_000715115.1 of Nicotiana otophora. Taxonomy (NCBI): domain Eukaryota; kingdom Viridiplantae; phylum Streptophyta; class Magnoliopsida; order Solanales; family Solanaceae; genus Nicotiana; species Nicotiana otophora. Next base: position 14,858 of record AWOL01S0052460.1, on the reverse strand, counting down.
ATTTCCTTCTATGCTTTGTGGATGATTGTTATCAATGATAATCAACTTCTTTTGCTCTAATTATTTGTTGGTATTTCTTAGATGTCTAATATCCTTAGATTGTTAAGTGATACTTAACTCCATGGTTTCATTTGAAGTAGCCTAAATGGCAATGAGTAAGATTTGATAAAATCTTGTTATCAAATATAATTATGCAACTTTTTGATGATGCTAAAAGGGAGAAGATATGTTGTGCTTTTTACTTTGAACTGTGATGTTTATAACCTAATGAACCTGGTCCTTGATGATTTGTGCCTTTTACTTTGGATTGTGATGTTTATACCCTAATGAACCTGGTCCTTGATGGTTTATGACTTTAAAATGGAAAGTGCTATAACATTGTGTTGTTGTTGAATTGAGTTGAAACAAGTTTCATGCTTATGAAAAACACAGAGTTTGTCATCATCAAAAAGGGGGAATTTGTTGGCATAAGTAAGTTTTGATGATTGATAAAAGAAACACATGCATGAACCAAGTCCATACACAGTATACATAGGGCATGAGCAGATTCAAGCACAAGGCATGCACGTAAAGGAGATAAGCATAAGTGGTTAAATATGATATCTCTTGAACGAAAAGGTTGCATAATTGATAAGGAATAGGACTCGTTACTCGAAGAGAACTTTATCCTAGATAAGGGAGGAGTTAGAAGTTGAAGATAACTAGAACTCTTCCACCAAAGAAGAGTATAACATTAGAACTCTAGTTAATTCTTATTCTGCTAACTCTATATATATCAGTTTCGTTCTCTTTTGTAGATGACGCACAAACGCTGAAGTTAAGCAAGAATTGAGAGAAAAATAGCAAGGCATTTTGCATGCAATTCCTGTGTGATTCAAGTGTGCGAACCTGAAGTTACATGAACGAGATAGAAGAACCAATTCCCCAGTATCTGTCTTTTATTCTAGTTTCATTGTAGTAGGGCTTTTGAGTTGTACCTTTTAGCTTTTTCTAGAAGCATTTATACTAGGTACTTTGAGTTGTAGTATTCAAGTAAGAGTTAACTTGAAGTTGTCGCAACAGCCTAGGGCTGGTTGACACAAAGGATTAGAGGTAATCCTTAGGTTTACAAGAGTTTTGTAAATTCTTTTTTTGGCTCAGTGATTTAGTGAAGTGTTGGAAAAAATCCTACTGGGTAGTAGGTCGTGATTTTTTCACCGTTTGAGCCAGGTGTTTTCCACGTAAAAATACTTGTGTTCTTTACTTTCTGCACTTATTATTTTGCAACTGTAGTATAAGGAACAGATAGAAGAACCAGGTACTTCTATAATTTGTGTATGCGAAAGAGGCATAACTTGTCGAAGGTTTCCTGCAAATATTTCAAATAGTCCTTTGCTCGCAAGGACTTGAACAACATATCGTTAATATAAACTTTCATTGATTTTCCTATTTGTTCTTTGAACACTCGGTTTACTAGGCATTGGTATATGGCACTGGCATTATTTAATCTGAACAACATTACGTTATAGTAGTAGGTACCGAACTTTGTTATGAAAGAAGTCTTTTCTTGATCGTCTGGGTCCATCCGAATTTGGTTGTACCCGAAGTAGGCGTCGAGAAAACTAAGTATCTCGTGTCTGGATGACGCGTCGATCATTCAACCAATGTTAGCCGAAGGGAAAGTATCCTTTGAATATGCCTTGTTTAGATCCTTATAATCCACACATCCTCAGTTTATTTCCTTTTTTAGGTGCACTACGTAAGTTAACCAATCCGAGTGCTTAACTTTCCGAATGGAACCTATTTTTAGAAGTTTGGATACCTCATCCTTGATGAACACATTTTTTATCTTGGATTGTAGCCTTCTCTTCTACTTGACTAGATGGAACTTTGGATCCAAACTCAACTTGTGAGTAGTTACCTCTGGTGGAATCCCTGTCATGTCTAGATAGGACCAGGCAAAACAATCAGCGTTGGCTTTAATAAAATAAATAAATATTTTCCTGAGCTCGAGGGTTAAACTCGTGCCCAGGTATACCTTTCGATTCGGTAGATGCTCGATTAATATAACTTGTTTCAACTTCTCGACCATTGATTTGGTGGAGTCGGTGTCATCAAGTACTATGAATGATCTTGGGACACTGTAATCGTCCTCATCATCTACTCCTTGTTCTTCCTATTTCTCCAGTTCGGCTGAGGCTGGTATCATTGATTGCTATTTATTTTCTTCTGTTTTGGTTAGTTCTGTGCTTCTTGATGTTGAGACCGCAGGCACCTGGATCACTTCATCTATATCAAACATTTCCCATACGGCCGGCTATTCTGTGTAGACCATTTTGACTCCCCCCAGCGTGGGAAATTTTAGCGCCTAGTGTAAGGTCGAATGTACCGCCCTCATATTGTCGACCCATGGCCTCCCGAATAAAGTGTTGTATCTCATATCCCCTTCGATCATGTTGAACTTCATTTCTTGGGTTGTCCCGGCAGTGTTTACCGACAAAGTTATACTCCATCCATTCCAGTTTATGTGAACCTATTTCCTTTTTGGTCCGTTCCAAAAGAATGACCCCTTTCTAAATTTGGAAATACTTTTGCGTAAACTTACAATTCTACCCTTAATGAGAAGCTTTTATAACCATACAAATACGTTGGGCCCCTTTTTGACTTATTTAGTACCACAAATTCCAAAAGTCTTCATTTTTTCATAAACTTTGTGCCCAGTCAAATATGTTACATAAATTGGAACGGAGGGAGTATCTCCTTTCATGGCTCACATGCCATGTTGAACCCATTCAATACCTGGAATGCTGGTACTATTTCNTTATTTAGTACCACAAATTCCAAAAGTCTTCATTTTTTCATAAACTTTGTGCCCAGTCAAATATGTTACATAAATTGGAACGGAGGGAGTATCTCCTTTCATGGTCTCACATGCCATGTTGAACCCATTCAATACCTGGAATGCTGGTACTATTTGATCCTATAACCCTAGTTACTCTACGACCCTTGATGATCTTGGCCGAGCTACCTGGATCAATCAACACATGTTTAACTCGAGATTTATTGATAAGTACAGATACTACCAGTGCATCATTTTGAGGTTGTACGATGCCCTCGGCATCTTCATCACTGGATGATATAGCTCCCTCCAGAACGAAATCTCAGGTGCGTTTTTCCCTCATAAAAAACACTTTAGTGCATTTTATCATTGGCCCTTGGGGGGCATCGACTCCCCCGATGATCATCCTGATCACGTGCTGAGGCTCCTCTTGTTCGACCTGCTTGTTGGCGTCCCTGTTTTTGAAGTGGTTTTTGGCTCGCTCGCTTAGGTCCTAATTGAGCAACTTCTTACCTTAATTGTCGGCAATCTTAGGTCCTATGACCGTGAGTGTCGTGATACTTACACATCAAATTGGGATCTCTCTGGCAAGGTCGGACTGCAACGGTCGGGGCCACTTGGTCTCTTTGATACGCCCTATGGCCGACACTATGCTTGTAGTGTCCACAATGAAATTGTTTTCGATAATATTGGTATTTCCCAACTCCCGAGCAACATGTCAAACCCACTCTTTCTCATTAGGCTCTGACTGCTCGGCCCTCAATAACTTCTTTTCTCGTTCCTAGTTGGGGGACGCCCGGATCCGTTTCCCTTCCGATTCGCGATATATGGATGATATCAATCTTGGACCAGCCTTGGCTTCTGATCAATGGCTCTCTTTGATCTATTATCGATTCTGATGGGGTAAAAAGATCCATAAGGGCCCCAAGTTGGTCGTCTTCGACCCTGATATTCGATTGGCACCTGTTGTGGACGTCGGCCCATGTTACCACTGGGTACTCCAACAAATTTAGTTTTAGTTGTTGAGAGGCCACGCAACTTCAGGGGTTGAGCCCTTGAGTGAATGACTGAATGGCCTAATCATATGAAACTAGTAGCAGATCCATCTGGAATCTTGACACGAAATCCCTGAGCATCTCGTTATCCCTTTGTTTGACGTTGAAATAATCTGATTTTCTGGTCTCGACCTTGATGGCTCCAGCATGGGCCTTTATAAAGGCATCTGCAAGCATAACAAACGAGTCAATGGAATTTGGAGGCAAGTTGTGATACTCTTTGGACACAGTTTCCCCAATCCTTTTCAGTAACACCAACTCGATTTCGTCATCTTCCAAGTCGTTCCCTTTGATTGTGCATGTATAGGAGGTTACATGCTCATTTGGATACATGGTCCCATTATAATTAGGAATGTCGGGCATATGAAACCTTTTCGGGAACGTCTTCGGTGCTGCGCTCGGGGGGAAGGGCTTCTGGATAAATATTTTGGAGTTTGGTCCCATCAATATTGGAGGTCCTCCCGGGATCTGATTGACCATGAAGTTGTATATTTCCACCTTCTTGTCGTTGGCCTTAATATTTTTCTTGCCTGACTCCATCCATTTTGTTAATGCTTCGAGCATCTTCATTACCTCTGAAGTTTCTCCGGGCTCGGCTTCACCCGGTCTCACGACAACTTGTTCGTCTCCCCGAGTATTTTCCCTAGATTATTCGGGCTCGGCCCTGTTTGGGGCATGGATTTGGTTCTGTAGTTGTGCTATTGCTTCTTGTTTAACCTGCAACATTTCAAAAATTCATCGTAGGCTTACCCCATGACCTTCACCTTCAGGCGCTTCTCGAGCCGTTGGCCAGGAATCCCCGCGAACACTATTTTCGGGATCAGTTGACAAATTGATATTGATGGAAACCTGTGAGTTAGCATCGATCGGGTCGGTGGGTGGGACACCATTGGGATCGGCAGAAAGCACATCATTACTGGTCACCACATTGTTATTTACGCTGTGATGGCCTGACTCAACATCAACGTTCATGCGAGCAGACTGAGAGTTTGACATTCTTAGAATGGCATGGAATTTAAGATATCAAATAACAAACGTAAAATAGGGTGTGTTATGGTGATTCGTATCAAATCACCACTATTATCCTTAGCCATATAGTGGGCGTCAAGTTGTATACCCAAACAATGAGTAACAATTAAATTTATATGCGGTTTAATTCAATACGAATAAATAAGAATAACAGACAAATGAATTAAAGACAAAATAAACAATCAAACCAACCACAATTCTATGACCAAGCCTTATCTTAGATTGAATGGTGGAACACGTCCTCGATTAGACCCTCGGCACAAGCTCGGTCGCGAGTGCGGAAAAGAACGAATGAGTAATTGTAACGACCCGACTTGTCATTTTAAGAATTTAAGACCCATCTGGCGGCATAAGGCCTTGAGCAGCTTCTTATTATGTGTATTGACTTGCGTGCGTGATTGAATTCAGTTACCGGATGATTCGAGTGATTTGGGACACTTGGTCCCCAAAACAGAAGCTTAAGTCTTAGGATTTATACCATAGTCGGAACTGTGTGAAGACGACTCTGGAATGGAATTTTGATGCTGTCAATTGCTCCGTATGGTGATTATGGACTTAGGAGCGTGTTCGGGAAATTATTTGGAGGTTTGTAGAGGAATTTGGCTTGAAATGGCGAAAGATAAATTTTTGGAAAGTTTGACCGGGGCGTTGACTTTTTGATATCAAGGCCGGAATCCAATTCTGGAAATTGAATAGCTTCGTTATGTCAATTATGACTTGTGTGTAAAATTTGAAGTCATTCCAGATTGATTTGATGTGTTTCGGCACAAGATATAGAATTTGAAATTTCAAAGTTCATTAGGCTTGAATTGGGGTATGATTCGTGGCTTTGATGTTATTTGATTTGATTTGAGGCCTCGA
>AWOL01S0052459.1:0-28558 GCA_000715115.1 Nicotiana otophora | reverse complement strand
CCCCGAGAGTGTCTGAATCTTTTCGTAGTCTTTTTCTGAAGCCAAAGGCTTTAGGCAATTAGCAAGCTCCACCGGCCAGGATAGCAGGTTATACCTAGTAAAGACCGAAAGAGTAATGTTCCTCTTCCTTTGTGGATCTTCAGAAGGGGCAGCATAATTTTCCCCCAAATTCCTATGAACTGGGACTGTGGATGAGGGATACTTTCTTCATGGTCAGGTGCGACCAATGGAGATGATGTAGTAACCGTTGTTGGAAGGGTAGATGAAGATGGAAATGATGTAGCAGTTGCTAGTAGTGGTGAAGGTGGAGATGAAGCTGATGGAGTTGAGGAGTGAGAAACAGCTGCATCAAATATAGTGCTGGATGTTGGGTACTCGCCAACCAAAGACGGCACGGACCCGGTACTCAGACCCGTGATACCGGTTATAGCAATTGGGGCCCGGAAGCGGGAGTTAGCATATTCAACTAAATTAGATTCTCTCCAAAGTACTGAGACGTCATCGTCAGTTGGTGCAATTGTCTCAACAGGTCGAGCATCATGTTGAGATGACGAGGATCGTATCCTTCTATGTAAAGAATCTCCCTCATCACTAGATTTTTCATCATCATCGATCATCACAGTATCTATGACCGGCCTAGAAGGAGGACCAGTCATCATCGCCACTGGAGATGACTCGGGGGCATCAACCTTTTCCTTTTTATTATTTTCCCAGCCGCATAGGAACATCTTCTCTTTAGTTGCTTGTTTTCTGGCCGGGGACTCCGTGAAGAAACGCTTGCTCCCGAAGCAGGCCTGGAGATAACTGTTCGAGTAAGTGTCTCCTGAAGCAGCCTCGCCGCATCAGCAGGCTCAGCCAAAACATCTTCCTCGGGGACATCAACTGAGTCCGCAGGTAGACCTAATTTCATGAACGAGTCAGAAGGGTTCAATCAAGTTCTTCATAAAAAAAATTGAAACAAGGTAAAATAAAGTTACCATGATTTTTGGCCTTCCACCCGTATTTAAGGGACAACTCTTTCCACAAACGAATTTCAGGCGTTGTGATGTCCAAGATCTTCTGAACCTACCGGTCCAAGCCTTCTACCACCAGTGGGGTCCATCGAGTCGTTGTAACATACGAAGGTTGAAGGATCAATACATGCATGAAAGAATATTTAGTAAGAGAAAGTGTATTAAAGGGAACTTACGAGAACGGTTCCAAGCAACCGGGAAAGGATAAAGACGTTGTTGGAATAATGTCACTGGTGGCAACTACAACAAACCGTTCCATCTACCCACAGTCAGTGTCATCATCCATGCTAGTCAACAAAGCATGGTAGCCACGTTTACAGAGATTTATCATACCTCCCCGAAAACTCTTTGGGGAAAAAGGTTCATCATACGAGCTAATGATATCTCTTCCCCAATTTTCTGGCACATGCGTCGAAGGCATGCAACCGTCCTCCATACTAAATGGCTTACATGTGCCATGCACACTTGGTAGCGAAGGCAAAATTTTGCAATCACGGGATCGAGCTCTCCGTTAAAAGAAAACGCACCCAAAGTAAAGGGATACGTGAAAAAATATGTAAAACACTCCTTAGGAAGGGTCACTCGCTCCGATAAATTAGGAGCAATAATATCTAACTCAGGGCAGCGGCAGTCCTCCTAATTCACAGCAGGAATACTGGAAGGATGAATAGAAGAAATGTACCTACTAACAGCCCATGTGCGAGGGTTAGCAGTAGGAAATTTATCTTTAAAATCCTTCGAAGTACTAAGCCCTCTTGGGATGATGGAACCCACTGTTGGAGGAACGAAATCCTCGGTTTTGTTCTTACCCTTTAAAGAGCTAGCACATTCTGAAGAGGAAGCCATTGGAATAGAAGGAAGAAAAATTTCTGGTTTGAAGAAGATCAGAGAAAGGTTGGGGAATAGAGATGCGAGTTTGAATTTTGAGAAATTATGAAGTACATAAGAGGATGATGATGCGTATAAGTAAAATTTTGGCGGCTAAATTCATGGCCATGATTACCTCGTTAATCGGCAAAAGCTGTGCTGAATCGTGGGATGATGCGTGTTTAGGGAATTAAATGCGGAGAGACGTGCGTATAATCAACTATCAGAAAACTTCAAAGGGAATTACAGTAATTCCCGCCAAAAAGGTATTTTCTACCAACTTTCCGATAACTCAAGATTGTGTCACCGGAAAGCAGGGAGACTATCTGTATAGGGAAAAATACGAGCATGTCACGTGACCGCTTAAAGGAAGGACACGTGGAACACAAGATGGGGATGTCCACCGAACATAGCTATTCCTCTTGTCACCGGAAGGAATAACGATCATAAAAGGGGTATTAAATATTTTGCACCCGGTAACATTTAATACAGAATATTTTGCAGCATTAAGGATGATGACCCGTTACAAAAAATTTGGCATTTATGTCTAACGTTACATCTTCATCAATGACCCTCATAATTGACATTAAAAAAGGGCATGATCCTATGACTTCCTTCCCTAGACATAGCTATAAATAGAGAGCTCAGTTTATCATTATAAAGAATACGAATTTTCTGGCTAACTTACACTACATTATATACAGCATTTTAATATAATTTTATTTTCTCGTTTTTGATCTCATTATTGTTGCGCTCGGAAACTTTGTTCCCGGACTCATCAGCTCTGTCGTTCCATCTACATTCTAAGGCTAAGTATTTTATATTTCATTATCTCTTGGAACAAATTAATTCACTTGTCTAGAAATCACAAATAAATTCAACTGTATCGTTTTACGGGTAAACACGTAACTCTTATTGTCTCATTCCATCCATTTACTAAACTTAATCATTTTTTGGATAATTTCCTGTTTTGCTTCATAATATTTAAAGACATTTAGCTTTAAATTTAAAGAATTCTATTGGAGAAGATCCAAGTAGAAACAGTGAGCTATCAAACCCCAAATAGAATAATAATAAAATAATTGGTATTGACTATTGATATATAATTTATAACACACCGCCATAAATGACATGAATTATACGTGCATGGCTTCTGTTGTAACAACCATCCTTGTCGTACAATCGAAATGTACGAATCTATGAACGATGACGTGTTACCGATAAAGCAATTATTTTTATATATACTTATACTCCTACCAATTATTGACAAATTTTTCAACATTATTTTTTGGTCTTATCCGGCAGCGCCTCCAACCACCATACTCCTTCCAGATTCCCAAAATCCTCGTGTCAAATCCGATAGACCGAACGCGGAAGTCACACGGGGTCATGGGCTTTTTATATTTTACCAGAGGCATGAATCTCCCGAATTAATTGCATTCGCGAATTTCGAATGTCAACAAATTGGGACCGGTTAATGTTGCCAATTGTGACTTCCATAGTTGTTTTGATACCGGCTATAGATTTGGGGCTCTTACTATAACGGAGCACGAGGAAGCATAATTACTTTATCCCATTCATTTTAATTAATTTTTTTTTTTTTTTGGTCCACAACTTTAAATTTTCAGATATTAAAAAAGAATTTTTTTTTTAAATTACTCTTAAAGTAAAAAGCCTACAAGTACTTGTTGTACTTGTATTTTCAATGAATAAATTAAGGTTAATATGACCAATTTTATTGTTAATTAATATTAAAATGCCGATTCCTTAATATATGTGACAACAACAACAACAACAACCTAGTAGAATTTCACTAATGGGGTCTCGGAGGGTAGAGTGTACGCAGACCTTACCCCTATTCCTGAGGGATAGAGAGCCTGTTTCCGGGAGACCCTCGGCTCAGAGACAATAAATTCGTAACAACAACAGAAACTAGAAAAGCAATATCAGCTTCGTAAAAGACAACAAACAAATGGAAAGGCAAAAAATAAAACATGTGAAACACAACAAAAATCGCTAGCAGTCTTAGACAAAACACTATTAGTCCAGCCGGCAAAACGAGGAAAAACGCTCGACTACCCCCTAACCTACAACGGTAATGCTCGACCTCCACACATTCTTATCAAGGTCCATGTCCTCGGAAATCTGAAGACGCGCCGTGTCCTGCCTGATCCCTTTGTCTCAATACTTCTTAGGTCGCCATCTACCTCTTTTCGTACCTGCCAGAACCAACCGCTCACACCTCTTAACCAGGGCATCTAGGCTCCTCCTCCGCACGTGCTCAAACCGTCTAAGCCTCGCTTCCCGCATCTTGTCGTCCAAGAGAGCCATGCCCACCCTCTCTCGAATATTCTCATTCCTAATCTTATCAATCCTAGTGTGCACGCATATTCATCTCAAAAATCTTTACTTCTACTACTTTCATTTTCTGAACCTTAATATATATAAAAATAGCTAAAAATAAATTAATTAAAGTGGACCTAATAGGGTAGCTTTTACTATGTCCCTTCGAGAAAGCTACGGACATATTCTATTACCCATATGGCATACGTCATCCATTAAGTGGATAACCCGATAATTCTTCGGTTTTGGGCATTTGTGCACATGGGTTTCCTTTCTTAGGTCCATCTCCGTCAGCGTGGGCCACTATTCCAACCCAACTTCTCATCGAGTTCCAACTTTTATAGAAGAAAACAATACAATAAAATAATTATGCTGCTTGAAACACTTTATTATCTTTTCTTTCTTTTTTATTTTCCAATGAGCACTTTTTATCTTTTGAAGAATTTTGGATCAAATACGTAATTTTCATGAAATAGGATAATACGCACGCAGCTATCATTCAAAGAAGTAATCCCCTTTTTGGGCTACAGATAGAAGTGCTTGCATATATTTGCTTTAATAAGTTAAGATAATGCACTTATAAGATAAACACAAACGGTATGCTTATAGTTTAATGGAATTTGAACAAAAATCTCTTAACTTAGTGTATACGGTCGAAGTTGAGTTCGACTTCAACTTGGTAGATTGGGTTTGGAACATGGCGACCACAGATTGAAGATCGACCCCGAGTCTCACCGAGCTAGAACCCGAGGTCGGAAAACCTGCCTTCGAGGAAAATTGAGTCCAGTGTCGACCTTAGCCTCGAACGAGCTCGAGGATAACTAACAGAAAATATCCGCGACCGGACGGGTATTACGGTGAGAATCTCGGCACGTATCAGCAAGGAATCGGTAATCAACAAATCAAGAGATTTTTACCTTATATAGAAATGTACCTAGAATAGGACTCCTCTACTATATAAAGGGGGGCTCATAATTCATTAAAAACACTGTAACACGCATCACAAAGCAATATATTATTATTTTTAGTTCTCATTATCTTGTCATTCTGTTCCGGTATCGATAAAAATATTTCTGACTCGAGCGTGACTAACCTTCAAGGCTAAGATTGTTCAACTTGTGTGGTTAACGTTTATTTTTTCATTGCTTATTTCAACATTAATCTGATTTCTCGTTTTATATCAAGTTAGATTACGTATCCTTAAAACCACGTACAAATTCAATTGTTATCCAATTTTGAGAGTAAACAGTTTGGCGTCCACCGTGGGGATAAGGATAGTAGTGGTTATTTGATACGAATCTCCATAACACACACACTACTTTACCCTTGCTCTTTGAAGCATCTTTGATTCCAGGCTAGAATACAAAATGCCGAACTCTCAATCAGCACCCCTACATGTTGACAACGAGTTCGGTCATCAAGGTGAAAATAACAACATAGCGCCAGAAAACGAGGTACCACCTGCTGATCCTATTGGAATTCCGATCGCAGACCCGATTGACGCTAACTCACATGTGGCTATCGATGTAAACTTGCACCGACCCCAAAAATAGCGTTCGTGGTGGAGCCCGATCGGCAACTCGAAACACACAAAATGTTGAAAGAGACGGGATTAGTCTACGTTTGATCTTCGTAATGCTGCAGGCTCAACAGGCGGCAATAGCTCAATTACAGAACCAAAGTCGTGTACCAAGCAGGGTTGAGCCCGATCCACCCCGGGAAGTCACCCACAGGGATGAACCGGTCATAGAAAGGTCAAGTGAACATAAATCGGGGACTAACCCCGAGATTATAAAGATGCCCGAGGAGCTGACAAAGCAGATAGAATCAGGAGAGAAGAAAATCGAAGTTAACGACAAAAATGTGGAGACCTACAACTCTAGGGTAGACCAAATCCCAGGAGCACCTCCTATATTGAAAGGACTAAATTCTAGGAAGTTCGTGCAAAAACATTTTTCTCCGAGCGCGGCTCCGAAGCCGATCCCAAAAAAATTTTGTATGCCCGAAATACCTAAATATAACAGAACGACTGATCCAAACGAGCATGTGACCTCTTATACATGTGCCATCAAAGGGAACGACTTGGAGGACAACGAGATCGAGTATGTTCTGCTGAAAATATTTGGGGAAACCCTATCAAAGGGAGATATAATATAGTATCACAATTTACCTACTAATTATATTCACTCATTTGCTATGCTTGCAGACTCTTTCGTAAAAGCACATGCTGGTGGTATCAAGGTCGAGACTAGGAAATCAGACCTTTTCAAAGTCAAACAGAGGGATAACGAGATGCTCATGGAATTCGTGTCCCAGTTTCAAATGGAACGAATGGATCTGCCACCGGTCACTGATGATTGGGTTGTTCAAGCTTTCACTCGGGGGCTCAATATTCGAAGCTCGGTGGCTTCACAGCAGCTGAAGCAAAACCTGATAGAATACCCAGCCGTTACGTGGGCCGACGTGAATAACCGGTATCAATCGAAAATCAGAGTCGAAGGTGATCAACTCGGGGCCCCTTTGGGGTCTGTCTATTCCGTTAGAACCCTCGACAGAGTCAAGAGAGACATCGATCGTGAACCGAGGCCAAACAGGGATCGGTACCAGCCCCATAATGGAGATTAGAAAAGTAGTGGGTCCGGGCGGAACCCCATGAGAAACGAAAGGAGAAATTACCGTGGTCAAGACAATCGAGGTCTCATGACCAAAAATGGCTTCGACAGGTCTGTCGGGCCTAAAGAAACAATGAGGCTATCGGAATACAACTTTAATGTCGATGTTGCCGCTATTGTCTCAACTATCGGGCGCATCAAAGATACCAAATGGCCTCGGCCTCAACAGTCCGATCCAACCCAAAGGGATCCTAACCAGATGTGCAAATATCATGGCACTCATGGTCATAGAACTAAAGATTGTCGACAACTGAGAGAGGAAGTAGCCCGTCTATTCAACAATGGGCACATCCGAGAATTCTTGAGTGACCGAGCAAAGAATCATTTCAGAAACAGGGATTCTAACAAGCAGGTAGAACAAGAAGAACCTCAACATGTCATTAACATGAACATCAGTTGGGTTGATATCCCACATGGGACAATGTTGAAAAGCACCAAAGTATCTATCACTAGGGAGAAACGAACTCGAGACTACATACAGTAAGGAACTTTATCTTTTAACGATGAGGATGCGGATGGGATCGTACAACCCCACAATGATGCATTAGTAATATCTATACTCATAAATAAAATTTGGGTTAAACGTGTGTTAATTGGTCCAGGTAGCTCAACCAGCATCATTCGATCAAGGGTTGTGGAGCAACTCGGACTACAAGACCAAATCGTGCCTGCGGTTTGAGTTCTAAACGGATTCAACATGGCATGTGAGACCACTAAGGGAAAAATAATATTATCGGTAAATACCACCGGGACCATCCACGAGACTAAATTATATGAGATCGAAGGAGACATGAGGTACAACGCTTTATTCGGGAGGCCATGGATCCACAGCATAAGGACGATGCCCTCGACACTACACCAGGCACTGAAATTCCCAGCATCGGGCGGAGTCAAAACAATCTACGGTGAACAACCGGCTGCAAAAGAAATATTCGCGGTCGAGGAGGTGATACTGGCGTCTGCAATCTTAACACCGAAGGATCCGAACTAGATGGTAAAAAATGGGGCTAAATAGCAATCACTGATACCATCCTCGGCAGATTCAGACAAACAAAGGGAATTCGAGGATGATGATTATGGGATTCCCAGATCCTTTATAGCCCCCGATGATTCCAACGCCACTAAATCGACGGTCGAATAGCTGGAACAAGTCATATTGCGAGAACGCTTGCCCGATCGAATGGTATACCTCGGCACGGGGTTAATCTCTGAGCTCAGGAAAAAAACTCATTTAATTTTTTATAATTAACGAAGATAGTTTTGCTTGGTCCCACCTTGACATGACATGTATCCCGCCGGAGATAACCACTCACAAGCTAAGCCTAGACCCGAAGTTGCACCCAGTCAAACAGAAGAGGAGACCCCAGTCCGAGATCAAGCATGCTTTCATCAAGGACGAGGTATCTAAACTTCTTAAAATAAGGTCTACTAGGAAGGTTAAATACCCAGATTGGTTAGCAAACGTAGTGGTAGTCCCTAAAAAAGGGAATAAACTAAGAATGTGTGTAGACTACAAATATTTGAATAAGGCATGTCCCAAAGACTCCTTTCCTTTGCCCAACATCGCCCGTATGATCGATGCCATGGCCAGACATGAGATCCTCAGTTTTCTCGATGCCTATTCCGGGTACAACCATATATGGATGGACCCGGGTGATCAGGAAAAAACTTCCTTCATCACTAAATACGACTCATACTGTTATAACATAATGCCGTTTGGCTTAAAAAATGCCGGTGCCATATACCAATGACTAGTAAATCAGATGTTCGAGGAACAAATAGGAAAATTAATGGAAGTTTACATTGATGACATGTTAGTTAAGTCCCTGCGAGCAGAGGACCATTTAAAATATTTGCAGGAAACCTTCAGCATACTAAAGCGATACAATATAAAGCTGAACCCGGAAAAATGTGCTTTTGGAGTTGGGTCGGGTAAGTTCCTCGGATTCATGGTATCCAATAGGGAAATCGAGATCAATTTCGATAATATCAAAGCCATCGACGATATCACGGTCGTGGACAACGTGAAGGCCGTGCAAAGGTTAACCAGGCGCATAGCCTCCGTGGGGCGATTTATTTCGAGGTTATTCGATAAGAGTCACCGATTCTTCGCACTGTTGAAGAAGAAGAATAACTTCTCGTGGACCCCGGAATGCCAACGAGCTTTGGAGGAACTCAAGAGGTACTTATCGAGCCCACCACTACTTCACACACCAAAAATAGATGAACAATTATACTTGTACTTGGCGGTCTCGGAGATAGTAGTACGTGGAGTCCTAGTTCCGGAAGAGCAAGGTATGCAATTTCTAATTTACTATGTTAGCAGAACCTTAGGTGAGGCGGAAACTAGGTACCCTTACCTAGAAAAACTAGCGCTCGCTTTGCTAAGCGCCTCTAGGAAACTAAAACCACACTTCCAGTGTCACCCCATATGTGTCGTAACTACTTACCCGTTGAGAAACGTTATACATAAGCCTGAACGCTCGGGCCGGTTGGCCAAGTGGGCCGTAGAAATAATTGAATACGATATTGAGTACCGACCTCGGACTGCCATCAAGTCTCAAATTTTGGTAGACTTTGTGGCCGATTTTACGCCGGCTCTAATACCCGAGATCAAAAGAGAGCTATTGGTTAACTCACGAACTTCCTCGGGAATCTGGACCCTCTTTACGGATGGCACCTCAAATGCAAAAGGGCCCGGACTTGGCATCGTACTAAATCCACCAACATGTAATATAATTAGACAATCTATTAAGACTGTGAAATTGACTAACAACGAGGCCAAATATGAGGCCATGATTGCAGGCCTTGAACTAGCCAAAAACATGGGGCAGAGGTGATCGAATCCAAGTGCGACTCCCTCCTCGTGGTAAATCAAGTAAATGGAACATTTGAGTTAGAGAAGAATGAGTGCAAGATAATTGGACAAGTTACAAGTGACATTACATCGGTTCAAAGAATGGACTCTGCAACATGTACCTAGGGATAAAAATAGCGAGATCGATGGTCTCTCTAACTTGGGGTCATCGGTCGAAGACGACGAGTTCAACTCGGGAGAAGTCGTATAGCTTATGAGATCGGTGGTGGAAGAAGGCCACAACGAGATTAACTCAATGAGCCTAAAGTTGGGAGTGGAGGAATAAGTACGTGGAATATCTTAGGACCAGTAAACTACCCTCGGATCCAAAAACATCGAGGGCCATGCGTACAAAGGCAGCCCGATTTAGCCTGTCCGAAGACGGAACTCTGTTCAGAAGAACATTCGATGGCCCACTTGCAATATGTCTAGGTCCGGGGGATACTGAGTACGTTTTGAGGGAAATCCACGAAGGTATCTGTGGAAATCACTCGGGCGCCGATTCGCTGGTACAAAAAATAGTCAGAGCCGGTTACTACTGGATCAAAATGGAAAAAGATGCAAAGGAGTTCGTTCGAAAATGTGATGAATGCCAAAGACACGCTCTGATGATTCATCAACCTGGGGAGCTGCTGCATTCGGTTTTGTCGCCATGGCCATTCATGAAGTTGGGAATGGACATCGTTGGCCCCCTTCCATAGGCACCCGGTAAGGCTCAATTTATATTATTTATGACTGACTATTTTTTTTAAATGGGTGGAAGCCCAGGCGTACGAGAAGGTCAAGGAGAAGGAAGTCATAGATTTCATTTGGGACCATATTATATGCCGATTCGAAATGGCTGCCGAGATTGTATGTGATAATGGGAAACAGTTCGTCGGCAATAAAGTAACTAAATTCCTTAAAGACCACAAGATCAAAAGGATCCTATCAAAACCCTACCACCCTAGTGGGAATGTACAAGCCGAATCTACCAACAAAACCATACTCCAAAGCCTTAAAAAGAGGTTAACCGATGCCAAAGGGAGATGGAAGGAAATACTACCCGAAGTCCTATGGGCATACCGTACAACCTCGAAGTCCAGTACCGGGGCTACCCCATTTTCTTTAGTTTATGGCACCGAAGCTCTA
Source organism: Nicotiana otophora (assembly GCA_000715115.1). NCBI lineage: Eukaryota > Viridiplantae > Streptophyta > Magnoliopsida > Solanales > Solanaceae > Nicotiana > Nicotiana otophora. The sequence continues at coordinate 17,675 of AWOL01S0052459.1, read as the reverse complement.
ATTCTGGTCGAAGTCGGAGAACAAAGTATCAGATTCTAATACACAATGAAGGAATCAAATGACGAGGCTATGAGTACGATCCTAGAGCTATTAGATGAAAGGCGCGAAGCCGCCCTTGTTCGATTGGCCGCCCAATAACAACGGATCGAAAGGTATTACAATCGAAGGGCCAACCTTCGACACTTCAATACCGGGGACTTGGTACTAAGGAAGGTCACAGTGAGTACCCGAAACCCGAACAAAGGAATATTGGGGCCAAACTAGGAAGGACCGTACCAAATTATTGAGATCACCAGAAAAGGATCCTACAAACTCGGAACAATGAACAACGAGCAACTATCAAACAACTGGAATATAACTCACTTGAAGCGATATTACTGATAAGGTACGACCCCATTCTTTCTTTTATTTACATTTTAAACTAACTCTTGCAGGTAACCAACAAGGGATGATACGAGATTTTAGGTCTGAAAGCATGCGTTGTACTCTTTTTTCCTTGAACCGGTTTTGTACCAAATGGGTTTTCCGACATGGTTTTTTATGAGGCAAATGGTAAATCATGCTAACTTAGAGTTGAAGACTGGCTACGATCCAGTGATGATGATCATAACAACATTTAAGGCCTCTCTTCGATCAACCCCGAACACTGGGGGCATTACCCTCGGATATCAACTTTGGCATGGAAAGAGACTTCAAGATTGAAGGGTCTCGATCGATAGAATTCATTGTAAGGGCCAAACTATCAAATGAACAGTGCCCACATATACTGCTCAGACCCTGGCACAAAGCATGTATACATGTGTAACTATTATGCACAAAAATGAAAAGAAGTCTCTTCCTTGCGCATAAGCATCTTGTACTTTAATATTTTTCTTGCATTTCTCGAAGAATTTCCGACCCCTAAAGGAATCGATACCAAGGGCCACCTTAATTCGAGTTCGAACAATCACTCTCACTCGGGGACTGCCGTCCGAGATGGTCCGAGCTATCAGACTCCGGGGGTATAAGTTTATTTGGCATTGCCCGAACTAAAAAGCTACAGCCATTCCGGGATAACAAAACTCGAGGGCACAAAGCTTATTTGGCACTGCCTGAATTACAAGGCTACGACCGTGCCTAGATAATAAAATTGAGGGCGCAAATCTTAATTGGCATTGCCCGAATTCGAAAAGACTACGATTATATTTAAAAAAGCTCAAAGACGTCCGAAACCCGTAACAAAGGGTACCTTCGGCAAAATTATAATCTAAGGAATTATAAGTACTTTGAAAAAAGAATTCCATTCATACCGAAAATTCCTGCATCGTCTTAAGAATAATCAAAAGCAAGGCTTGTTCAAAACCCCGAACAGGACCTAACTATTTAATGCTAAGGCATTTCAATCTTCGCAAAACATAAAGAGAAAGGAAAAACCCAAAGAATTATAGAAAAACTTGTATTATATATATATAATCTTTACAAATGCACGACTAGCCTTGGCAAAAAGTATAAAACGCAAAGATGAAAAAAAAACAAAGTCAAACAGAAGCCGCCTAATCTTTGCCGGGAGTCGCATCATCACCTTTGGGGTCTCCGCCACCTTCGGACTCACCCGAATCTTCAGACCCCTCGGAATCTTCCTCCTCGGGATAAGCCAGCTTCCTTGCCTTGGCTTCGAATACCTTGGCATTCTCGATTTATGCCAACAAGTCAAAACTCCGGGCATGAATTCCCTCGAGGGCCTTCCTTCGTGATTGCCATTTTGTATGGTCCACCATATTTCCCACTTGGTCCTGTACCACCTCAGTATCGGCCTTGTGCTGGGCCACCTTCTCATCGGCCTCGTCCTTGTCCACGACGATCTCTCACTTCACCGACTCAAGCTCCTTGGCTAGATTTTCCTAACCGGAGACCACCGAGCTCAGTTGAGACTGGATCTCCTCGATCTTTTTGGTCTGTATCAAGGCCTTTTCCTTTGCAGACCTGAGCTGGACCTCAGCCGAAGCCAATTGTTCCCGAGCAGTCTTCTTTTCCGAGGCCAAGCGGTCCATGTTTCTTATCCATTCTTTGGCCTCAGCTTTCACCATGTCCACCTCCACCTGGAGCTACTCGATCTGGTCAAGTTTCTTTTGAACCTGCGGGTTCGGACCGTTAGTCATTGTGTTTGACTCATCGTCTCTAACTTCGAATACTCTTCTTACCTGCTCGACCAGGTTGGCATGCTCCTTCCGAACCGCTTCTAGCTCGGCCTGGAGTTTCTCACTGAGAAGTTATAAGCATCACTTTTCTCAGTGAGCTCTCGAGTTTCAGCCTCATGATGGTTTAACTCTTCTCGATATCGGAGAAAAGTCTCGTGATGAAGCACCGAGGCCTGCAAGCACAAAGAAAAGCGTTATGATTGTTTGCAGATTAACCTAAGTACGTAATAAAGAGGCGTTCAAAATTATTCGATTTAATGCTTGTTGTGCTTTGTTGAAAAGGTATGGCACTTCCACCTAGTCTATCTTAGCTTTATCCTCTTCGGTCACCAGGCACTAAAGATAACTAGCAAACCTTATGGGGGCAGAGAGAATCCGGGCATCCTCCGGAATGGACATGATAATCGACCGTTTCCGGTCAGGATCTACACTTGGAGATGGGAACCGATTTACTAGTCTCAGACTTGTAGAAGGCCCGCTGGCTCCCGAAGACGATCTCTTCTTTGGCACCGGCAAGTCACCCAACCTGGTGACGTCCTCCGAGGCGGTAGAATCTAAGCTATCAAAGAAGTTGTTAAAGTTTGTTACCCCTTCACCGAGGTGACCTTTCAGCATTTAGGCCACGTTGATCATAGAGTCAGTAAACGAAGGCAACTCAGAGAGATCTCTCACTCTAAGTGTGTCCTTCGGGGCATTGTCCTCTACTCGATAAACATCGGCCGCGGCCTCCTTATCGGCCTCCCTAACTTGAGGCAAAACGACCTCGCCCCTCTTTGGTTTCGAGGCCTCAGACACTGCCTTTCCACCGGCTCCTACGGCTCAGGGTAATTCGGTGCCACCCTTCTCCGATTCGGGGCCCTCTCATCCCTTGAACTGCGGTCGCATGCGGGCCACCAGTTCAGAAGGTACTTCTTCTTCTTCGAACTCATCCAACAACTAATGGAGTGAGTCCGATGGGAGCTCTCGGGCGCTGGTACTTTTGTTTGATTTGCGCACCAGCCTCCTCCTCGATTTCTTCTTATCGGAGCTCGGAGAACTCGGAGCTCGTTTTCTTATCTTCTCTTTATCCTACCTCAAAGCAGATGGTTCAGGGAGGATATCTTCATCGCCATATGGAGGCCGCATTGCAACGTCCTTGGGAAGACCTGCAAAGAAAAGGAAAAAAAGTAAGGGCTCGCCATATGGAGGCCTCATTGCAATGCTCGGCAGTCGAGAGCGGAATCTTACATTGAGAACGGGCCTCCCACCGGCTTGGAATATGGTTTCTGGGACACGATGTTGTCGATCCACTCCTTGAGTCGAGGAAATACATCCGGCATCTGAGCGACAGTTGCTCCACTACCAAAAATCGATGAGAAGGGAATAAAAAGAAAAAAACGATAAATGAAATCTTGAAGGCAATGTTATACTTACGTTTCATGTTCCATTTCTTGGGAAATGGCATATCCTAGGTCGGGATTAAATCCGAGGTCTTCACTCGAACGAATCGGCCTAACCAGCCTCGGTCCTATCCTCATCGATGCTCGAGAATGGAGCCTTATTAGCATGACGGGCAAGTTGTATTGGTCCCCCTCGATAGAGTCGGGGACTGTACAGATGCATGAGATGATCGATGGTGAAATGATCAATTTTGTTTACGAAGAATCGGAGGAGAATTACTAACCTCCAGAAAGAGGGATGAATTTAACCGAGGGTCACCTCGTACCTCATACAGAAGGCGATGATGACCGGATCCAAGGGGCCCAACGTGAAGGGATAAGTGTAAACACTTAAAAATCTCTCCACGTGGATAGTAATCGCTTACTCGGGCGAAGGAACCATCACGTGCTTATCAGCCCAGTTGTAGTCTTCCTTGACCTTGGAGAGGAAGTTGTCGGTAACCGAGCATATATATCTCGAGATTGGTTCACATCGACCCAGTACCGAGGAAGTATTCTCGACCTTGAAATCAGCACCGATTAGGCACCCCGTAAGAACGAACATCTTTAGAGGAGGTTCCGGTGTCGATACCTCAGTAGCAGCAGATAAAACATTTTCCTTTACAGTCGGTCGCGAGGCAAAGGGAGTTTCTTTTTGGGGAACAGACTTTGAAGTCTTTGCCATTTCTTTGATAGGTTAAGAAGGAAAGATAGGAAATTTAAAGATTAAGTTTGATGGTTGGGAATAAAAACAAATCTATAGTTCTTGTGAAAATATTTCAGAATAGCCAAAGATTTAATACTGGAAAAGTGTTGAAATTTCTAAGAAACGAGAGTAGAGAAGATTTGGATGTAAATTTTTTGAATGAATGAAGAAGGGGATATTTATAGTTTCCAAACGACGGTTCAAAGCCGTAAGTGGCCGACCAGCGGCTGACGAGCATTTAATGCCATGAAGATGTGACTGACGTGACATTTCGTTCAATTTGTCATTTCTGACGAGGAATACCAAGGAGAGATATCAGAGGCTCATATCGTTTCTCATCGATTATTCTTCGAAAAATGAGGGGACTATCTGTATACGGTCGAAGTCGAGCTCGACTTCAACTTGGTAGATTAGGTATCGAACATGGTAACCACAGACTGAAGATCGACCCCGAGTCTCGCCAAGCTAGAACCCGAGGTCGGAAAACCTGCCTTCGAGGAAAATTGAGTCCGGTGTCGACCTTAGCCTCGAACGAGCTCGAGGATAACTAACACAAGACCAAATATCCACGATCGGACGGGTATTTAGGCGAGAATCTCGACACGTATCAGTAAGGAACCAGTATTCAGCAAATCAAGAGATTTGTACCTTATATAAAAATGTACATAGAATAGGACTCCTCTATTATATAAAGGGGGTCTCATAATTCATTAAAAACACTGTAACACACATCACAAAGCAATATATTATTATTTCTAGTTCTCATTATCTTGTCATTCTGTTCTGGCATCGATAAAAGCATTTCTGACTCGAGCGTGACTAGCCTTCAAGGCTAATATTGTCCAAATTGGGTGGTTAACATTTATTTTTTCATTGCTTATTTCAACATTAGTCTGATTTCACGTTTTGTATCAAGTTAGATCATGTATCCTTAAAACCATGTACAAATTCAATTGTTATCCAATTTTGAGGGTAAACACTTAATGCATTTGTTTATAATATTTTTACATTCTATTAAATCTTCTATGTTTTTGTATACGGCTGAAATCGGGCTCGACTATTGCACGACAGATCGAGCTCGAAACACGAGCGTAAATCGCGGCATGTATCAATAAAGAACCTACAAATCAACAAACCAGGAGATTTGTATCTTGTATAGTGTATAGGGTCGAAATCGGGCTCGACTATTGCACGACAGATCAGGCTCGGAACGTGAAAGGTTGAAGATCGACCCTGAGTCTCATTGAACCAGAACACGAGGTCAGAATGTCTTTCCTCGAGAACATTGAGCCCATGATCCCGGAATCGACCTTGACCCCGAATAAGCTAGAGGAAACATTGCTGGTATATCCAACAGAAGACTGAAATAACAAAATGCTGAAATATCCATAACCGGTCGGATATTTATGCGGGAATCTTGGAACGTATCAATAAAGAACCGGCAAATTAGCAAACCAGGAGATATTTACCTTTTATAGAATTGTACCTATAATAGGACTCCCCTACTATATAAAGAGAGTCTGATTATATGTAAAACACATTGTAACACGTATCCCAAAGCAATATATTATTATTCTCGTCAAGTTCTTGTTACTCTCTTGTTGTTTCTGTTCTGATATCAATAAAAGCATCTTTGGCTCGAGGGTGGCAAACCTTCCTAGGCTAAGACTATACAACTTGTGTGGTTAGCATTTAATTTTTCATTATTTATTTCAATTGCAATCTGATTTGTCGTTTAGTATCAAATTAAATCATGTATCCTTAAAATCACTTATAAATTCAATTGTTATCTGATTTTGAGGGTAAACAGTTTGGCGCCCATCGTGGGGCTAAGGATAATAGTGGTTATTTGATATAAATGTCCATAACACATACTACTTTACACTTGCTCTTTGAAGTGTCTCTCATTTCAGGATAAAACACAAAATGTCAAACTCTCAATCAGCACCTCTACATGTTGACATCGAGTCCGGTCACCACAACGAAAATAACAACATAGCGCCCGGTGAAGGAGTACCGCCCGTTGATCCCATCGAAAACCCGATCGCAGATTCGATTGCCGCTAATTCACATGTGCCTATCGACACAAACATGCCTACCGACCACGAAAATAGCATCCGTGGTGGATCCCGATCGACAACTCGAAATACACAAAACATTGAAGGAGACAGGATCAGTCTACGGGTGATCTTCGAAATGCTGCAGGCTCAACATGCGATGATAGCTCAGTTACAGAACCAAAGCCATGCACCAAGCAGGGTTGAGCCCGATCCACCCTGGGAAGTTATCCGCAGTGATGAACCGGTCATAGAAAGGTCAAATGAACATGAATCAGCGGCTAACCGCGAGATCATAAAGATGCTCGATGAGCTGACAAAACGGATAGAATCAGGGGAGAAGAAAATCGAAACTAATGACAAAAAGGTGGAAACCTACAGTTCTAGAGTAGACCAAATCCCAGGAGCGCCGTCAATATTAAAAGGCCTGGATTCCAAGAAGTTCGTGCAAAAACCTTTTTTCCTCCAAGTGCGTCTCCGAAGCCGAACCCTAAGAAACTCCGCATGCCCGAGATTGCTAAGTATAACGGAACGACCGACCCAAATGAGCATGTAACCTCTTACGCATGTTCCATCAAAGGGAATGACTTGGAGGATGATGAGATCGAGTCTGTCCTATTGAAGAAGTTCGGAGAAACCATATCAAAAGTGGTTATGATATGGTATCATAACTTACCTCCTAATTCTATTGATTCATTTGCTATGCTTGCTGATTCTTTCGTGAAAGCACACGCCGGGGCCATCAAGGTCGAGACCAGGAAATCGAACCTTTTCAAAGTAACACAGAAGGATAACGAGATGCACAGAGAGTTCATGTCCCGTTTTCAAATAGAACGAATGGATCTGCCACCGGTCACTGATGATTGGGTTATTTAGGCTTTCACTCAAGGGGTCAATGTTCGAATCTCGGTGGCTTCGCAATAGTTGAAACAAAACCTGATAGAATATCCATCCGTTACTTGGGCCGACATGCATAACCGGTATCAATCGAAGATCAGAGTAGTAGATAATCAACTTGGGGTCCTTTCGGGGTCTGTTTATCCCATCAGAACCTTCGACAGAGTCAAGAGAGACGTCGATCATGAATCGAGGCCAAACAGGGATCGGTATCATCCATATAATGGAGACCGAAGAAGCAGTGGGTCGGGGTGGAACTCCATGAGAAACAAAAGGAGAAATGACCGAAGTCAGAACAACCGAGGACTCATGACCAAAGACAGCTTCGACAGGTCCATCGGGCCCAAAGAAGCACCGAGGCTATCGGAATATAACTTTAATGTCGATGTTGCCGCCATTGTATCAGCTATCGGGCGCATCAAAAATACCAAATAGCCTCGACTTCTACAATCCGATCCAACCCAAAGGGATCCTAACCAGATGTGCAAATATCATGGCACTCATAATCACAGAACGAAGATTGTCGACAGCTGAGAGAGGAAGTAGACCGACTATTCAATAATGGGCATCTTCGAGAGTTCTTGAGTGACCGCGCCAAGAATCATTTCAGGAATAGAGATTCTAATATATAGAGCGAACAATAAGAACCTCAACACGTCATTAGCATGATCATCGGTGGGGTCGATATCCCCCAGGTATCAATGTTGAAACGCACCAAAGTATCTATCACTAAGGAGAAACGAACTCAAGACTACATACTGGAAGGAACTTTATCTTTCAACGACGAGGACACATAAGGCATTGTACAGCCCCACAATGATGCACTGGTAATATCTGTACTCATAAATAAAATTCGAGTTAAATGTGTGTTAATTGATCCAGGTAGCTCGGCCAACAACATTCGATCGAGGGTCGTAGAGCAGCTCGGTGTACAAGACCAAATCGTGCCTGCAGTCCGGGTTCTAAACTGATTTAACATGATATATGAAACCACTATGGGTGAGATAATATTACCAGTAAACACCACCCGGACCATACAAAAAGCTAAGTTTTATGTAATTGAAGGAGACATGAGATACAACACTTTGTTCGGAAGGCCATGGATCTACAATATGAGGGCAGTACCCTCAAATCTGCACTAAGTGTTAAAAATCCCAACACTAGATGGAATTAAAACGGTCTACGAAGAACAGCTAGCCGCAAATGAGATGTTTGCGGTCGAAGAGGCGATTCTGATATCCGCACTTATAACGACAAAAGGGTCAAGTTCGATTACAAAGTCAGAAACCAAATAGCAATTACTGACACTAGCTCCGACCCAACTGGAAAAATAGGGGATTGATGAAGATGATGATTACGGGGTACCCAGGTCTTTTATAGCCCCCGATGATTCCGACTCCACCAAATCGACGGTCGAGGAGCTGGAACAGGTCATATTGTTCAAGCATCTACCCGATTGACAGGTATACCTAGGTACGGGGCTAAATCCCGAGCTCATGAAAAAACTCATTCAGTTTCTTATGGCTAGCATAGATTGTTTTCCTTGGTCCCACCTTGATATGATAGGGATCCCACCGGAGATAACCACTCACAATCTGAACCTGGGCCCGAAGTTCCATCCGGTCAAGCAAAAGAGGAGACCCCAGTCCGAGGTAAAATGTGCTTTCATCAAGGATGGAGTATCTAAACTCCTTAAAATAGGGTCCATTCGGGAGGTTAAATACCCGGATTGGTAAGCAAATATAGTAGTAGTCCCTAAAAAAGGGGAATAAATTAAGAATGTGTGTGTAGACTATAAGGATTTGAATAAGGCATGTCCCAAAGATTCTTTCCCTTTGCCCAACATCGATCTAATAATCGATGCCATAGCCGGCCGCGAGATCCTCAGTTTTCTCGATGCCTACTCCAGGTACAACCAAATACGAATAGACCCGGGTGATCAGAAAGAACCTCCTTCATCACTAAATACGACACATACTGCTACAACGTGATGCCATTTGGTTTAAAGAACACCGGTGCCACTTACCAATGCCTAGTAAACAAGATGTTCGAGGAACAAATAGGAAAATCAATGGAGGTTTACATTGACGACATATTGGTTAAGTCCATGCGAGCATAGGACCATTTAAAACATTTATAGGAAACCTTCAGCATATTAAAGAAATACAATATGAAGCTGAACCCGGAGAAATGCGCATTTGGAGTTGGATCAGGTAAATTCCTCGGGTTCATGGTACCCAACCGAGGAATCAAGATCAACCCTGACAAAATCAAATCCATCGAAGATATCACGGTTGTGGATAACGTGAAGGCCGTGCAAAGATTAATTGGGCGCACAACCGCCATGCAGCGATTCATTTCGAGGTCATCCGACAAGAGCCACCGATTCTTCACACTATTAAAGAAGAATAATAACTTCTCAGGGACCCCGAAATGCCAACGAGATTTGGAGGAACTCAAACGGTACTTATTGAGTCCACCACTGCTTCACACACCGAAGACAGACGAACAACTATACTTGTATTTGGCAGTTTTGGAGATAGCGATAAGTGGAGTCTTGATTCGGGAAGAGCAAGGTACGCAATTTCTAATTTACTATGTTAGCAAGATCCTAGGTGAGGCCGAAACTAGGTATCCTCACCTAGAAAAACTGGCGCTCGCTTTGCTAAGCGCCTCTAGGAAACTAAAACCATACTTCCAGTGTCACCCCATATGTGTTGTAACTACTTACCCATTGAGAAACGTTATGCATAAGCCCGAGCTCTTGGGCCGGTTAGCCAAATAGGCCGTGGAAATCAGTGGGTACGATATTGAATATCGACCCCGGACCGCCATTAAGTCTCATACTTTGGCGAACTTTGTAGCTGACTTTACGCCGGCCCTAATACCTGAGGTCGAAAGAGAGTTATTGATCCACTCAAGGACCTCCATGGGAATCTGGGCCCTCTTTACGGACGACGCCTCGAATGCAAAAGGGTCCGGACATGGCATGGTATTGAAGCCACCAACATGCAATGTAGTTAGGAAATCTATTAGGACTATGAAATTGACTAACAATGAGGCCGAATATAATGATTGCAGGTCTCGAACTAGCCAAAAGCTTGGGGGCGGAGATAATTGAAGCTAAGTGTGACTCCCACCTTGTGGTAAACCAAGTTAATGGGTCGTTCGAGGTTAGAGAAGAACACATGCAAAGGTACCTGGATAAATTGCTGGTAACATTACATCGATTCAAAGAATGGACTTTGTAACATATACCTCGAGATCAAAACAGTGAGGCCGATGCCCTCGCTAACCTAGGGTCATTGGTCGAGGATGACGAATTCAACTCGAGGTCTATCGTATAACTTATAAGATCGGTAGTGGATGAAGACTATGCCGAGATTAACTCAACGAGCCTAACTTAGGATGGGAGAAACAAATATATAGAAAACCTGAAGACCGGAGAACTATCGTCAGATCCAAAGGAATCGAGGGCCCTACGTACAAAGGCATCCCGGTTTAGCCTATCCGAAGATGGAACCCTGTTCAGAAGAGCGTTCGATGGCCCACTCGTGATATCTCTAGGACCAGGGGACACTGAATACGTATTGAGGGAAATCCACGAAGGCACCTGTGGAAATCATTCAGGCGCTGAATCACTGGTTCGAAAAGTTATCAGAGCCGACTATTACTGGATCGATATGGAAAAGGACACAAAGGAATTCGTACAAAAATGTGATGAATGTCAAAGTCATGCTCCGATGATTCATAAGCCCAGGGAATTGCTGCATTCGGTCTTGTTACCATGACCGTTCATGAAGTGGGGAATGGATATTGTCGCCCCCCTTCCATGGGCACCCGGTAAGGCTCAATTCATATTGTTTATGACTCACTATTTTTCTAAGTGGGTGGAAGCCCAGGCATACAAAAAGGTGAGGGAGAAAGAAGTCATCGACTTTATTTGGGATCATATTGTATGCCGATTCGAGATGCCAGCCGATATCTTGTGCGACAATGGGAAACAATTCATCGGCATCAAGGTAAGCAAGTTTCTCGAAAATCATAAGATCAAAAAGATCTTATCAACACCCTACTATCCTAGTGGGAACGGGAAAGCCGAATCGACCAACAAAACCATGCTCCAAAACCTCAGAAACTGGTTAACTGACGCCAAAGGAATGTGGAAGAAAATCCTGCCCGAAGTCTTATGGGCATACCGAACTACTTCAATGTCTAGTATCGGGGCCACCCCGTTCGCACTAGTCTATGGCGCCGAAGCTCTGATACCGGTCGAAGTCAGAGAACCAAGTATCAGGTTTCGATATGCAGCCGAGGAATCAAATGACGAAGCTATGAACACAAGCCTCGATTTATTGGATGAAAGGCACGAAGAAGCCCTTGTCCGGTTGGCTGTCCAAAAGCAGCGGATCGAAAGATATTACAATCGAAGGACCAACCTTCGACACTTCAGTGTCGGGGACATAGTGTTAAGGAAGGTCACACTAAACACCTGGAAACCAAATGAAGGAAAGTTGGGGCCGAACTGGGAATGACCTTAGCAAATTATCGAGATCACCGGTAAAGGATCGTACAAGCTCGGAACAATGAACGATGAGCAACTACCGAACAACTGGAACATAACTCATTAGAAGCGATACTACTGTTATAGTATGACCCCATTTATTTGCTTTTATTATTTACATTACGAACTAACACTTGCAGGCAATCAGCAAAGAACAATACAATCTTTAGGCATGAAAGCACGCATTGCACTCTTTTCCCTTGAACCGATTTTGTCCCAAATGGATTTTCCGGCAAGGTTTTTAACGAAGCAATAGTAAATTGTGCTAACTTAGAATTGAAGGCCGGTTATGAACAGGTATCGAAGATCACGACAACAATATTCGAGGTCTCTCTACGCTCGGCCCCAAACACTGGGGGGGGGGGGCATCACCCTCGGATAATGACCTTTAGCAAGGAAGGAAACTTTACGATTCAATGATCTCGGCTCGATCGGTAGGATTCACTGTAAGGGCCAAATAGTCACATGAACCGTGCCCACATAGACTACTCGAGCCCTGGCATGAAACCTATACACATGTGTAACTATCACGCACAAGAATAAAAGAAGTTTCTACCTTGCGGATAAATATCTTGTCCTTTAAGAATTTCTCTTTTTTCTTTAAAGTAATTTCGTACATTCGATCCCCTAAAGGTACCGAGCCAAAGGGCTGCCTTTACCCGGGTTCAAACGATCACCCCAATAGACTACTGCCATCCAAAATCAAACTCGGACGGCTCGGGATATCGGAGCCCAGGGGCATAAGACCTATTAGGCAACGCCCGAACCATAAAGGTTACGGCCACCCCCATTCGGGGACTATTATCTTAGGCAAAGTCCGGATAACTCGGAGTAAAGCCCACTGGGAAACACCTGAACTAAAAAGGGTATGACCGTACTGAAACGGCTCGAAGACGTCCGAGACCCGTAACAAAAACAAGGCCTTCAAAAATTTTCATAATCGGTTCTAAAGGCCACCCTCGGCAAACTATAATCTAAACTACTTTGGGAAAAGTTTCTGGTAATACTGAATTCCCACGATGCCATAAAATGAAATAATATTGAAGGAAAGGTTTGTTCAAACCTCCGAACATAACCTAACTACTTCATGCTAAGGCATTTCGATCTTTGCGAATATAAATAATAAAGTAGAGGGAAAATTCAAAAGCCGTTGAAGGGAAAACACCTTATATACATATCAAAAGTTCTTTTTACTAGGGCCAAACAACCCTGATACAAATTTTTACAATGGCCAAACGGCCTCGACAAAAGGGTAATACGAAAAGCAAACGAAAAAAACATCTAAAAAGAGCCTAAGTGGCCTAGTCTTCGCCGGGAGCCGCATCATCACCTTCGGGGTCCCCGTCTTCCTCGGACTCGCCCAAATCCTCAGAACCTTCATCATCTTCAGGAAAGGCCAGTTTTTTGGCCTCGGCTTCGAGCTCTTTGGCACTCTCAATCTCAACCTATAAGTCAAAAACCCGAGCATGAATTTCCTCGAGGGCCTCCCTTTGAGATTGCCATTTCGCGTGCTCGATGACATCCTTTGCTTGAACCTGAGCCGCCTTGGCATTAGCCTTTTAAACGACCACCATCTTGTCGGCATCGACTTCAACTACCTTGGCCTCCGACCTGGCCGTCTCGAGCTCCTTGGCCAGCTTTTCTCAATCGAAAACAGCCAAATTTAGCTGAGATTGAAGCTCCTCGATCTTTTTGGCCTGCACTAAGGCCTTTTCCTTCGCAGATCGAAGTTGGGCCGTAGCCGAGGCCAACTATGCCCGAGCAGTCTCCTTTTTCGAGGCCAAGCGGTCCATGTTTCTTTTCCATTCTTCGGCCTCGGCCTTACCGCATCCACCTCCGCCTGGAGCTGCTCGATTTAATCAAGTTTCTTTTGGACCTACGGGTTCGGACCGTTAGCCAACGTATCTGACTCATCGTCACTAACCTCAAATACTCTTCTTACCTGCTCGACCTGGTCGGCATGCTCCTTTCAAGCCGCCTCTAGCTCAGCCTGGGGTTTCTCACTGAGAAGTTTGTAAGCATCCCTGTTCTCAGTGAGCCCTCGAGACTCAGCCTCATGATGGTTTAACTCTTCCTGATATCAGAGAAAAGTCTTGTGATGAAGCACCGAGACCTCCAAGCACAAAGAAAAAAGTTACGATTATTTACAACTTAATCTAAGTACATAATAGAGGTCGTCAAGAAGCATCCGAAGTTACCCGATTTAACGCCTGTTGTGCTTCATTGAACAGGCATGGCGCTTCTACCTCGTTCATCTTGTCTTGATCCTCTTCATTCACCAGACACCGAAGATAACTAGCAATCCCTACGGGGGTAGAAAGGACCCGGGCATCCTCTGGAATAGACATGATTACTGACTGCTTCTGGTCAGGGACTATCTGTATACGGTCGAAATCGAGATCGACTATTGCACGACAGATCGGGCTCGGAATGCAAAGGGTTGAAGATCGACCCCGAGTCTCATCGAACCAGAACACGAGGTCAGAATGTCCGTCCTCGAGAATATTGAGCCCATGATCCTGGAATCGACCCTGACCCCGAATAAATTCGAGGAAACATTCCCGGTATAACCAGCAGAAGAACGAAATAACAGAAGGCCGAAATATCCGTAACCATTCGGATATTTCAGTGGGAATCTCGACACGTATCAATAAAGAACCGGCAAATTAGCAAACCAGGAGTTTTTTTACCTTTTATAGTGTATATGGTCGAAATAAGGCTCGACTATTGCACGACAGATCGGGCTCGGAACGCGAAGGGTTGAAGATCGACCCTGAGTCTCATCGAACCAGAACACAAGGTCAGAATGTCCGTCGTCAAGAACATTGAGCCCATGATCCCGGAATCGACCCTAACCCCGAATAAGCTCGAGGAAACATTGCCGGTATAACCAACAGAAGACCGAAATAATAGAAGGCCGAAATATCCGTAACTGGTCGGATATTTCGGCGGGAATCTCGACACGTATTAATAAAGAATCGGCAAATCAACAAACGAGGAGATTTTTATCTTTTATAGAATTGTACCTAAAGTAGGACTCCCCTACTATATAAAGAGGGTCTGATTACTTGTAAAACATAATGTAACACACATCCCAAAGCAATATATTATTATTCTCGTCAAGTTCTTGTTACTCTCTTGTTGTTTCTGTTCTGATATCAATAAAAGCATTTTTGGCTCGAGGGTGGCAAACCTTCCTAGGCTAAGACTGTTCAACTTGTATGGTTAGCATTTACTTTTTCATTATTTATTTCAATTGCAATTTGATTTGTCGTTTAGTATCAAATTAAATCACGTATCCTTAAAACCACTTATAAATTCAATTGTTATCCGATTTTGAGGGTAAACAGTTTTTATTATAATTGTAATTGTACAAAATTGGTCGGTATGTCAAAATTAATTATATTTGCTAGCCAAAAAATATATAAAATATTTATATTTATGTATATAATATTTATATATACAAAATATATACATTTGATTGGCTATTATTTTTTGGAGCGATAAAATGTATACATTTTTCTAATAATAATAATAATTATTATTGTTAGGTTCACGCCTTACATCTCTATTGTAAATCATCCCTTGCTCATCAATAGTCAATACAATATTCCCACCTAGGTGTCCATCAATGATTATTAAAAATAATGTTTAATCAGTGATCATAATATGTGTACTATAAGATCCTTAATTGTGTTTTGATTATTCCGTGACATTTGTGTTCCCTTTATATGATAAACATTATAAATTAGGTTATGTGTACCAACTAGTTTAAGAAACATAACCAACGATTTTAGAATTCCCAAAAGAAAAAAAATCCCTCGTGATAATTTAAAATAAAATATAATAAATTTTTCAAACATTATATTCAAGTCAAATTCAAAGTCCTCTACTTTTTTTTTGTATTTGTGTTTTTACCCTTTGTCTTTTTGTTAGTGGTGAGGTAAATTTGTCTTTTCGAAGTAGGACAAGTGATAGGATAATTTAGCTCCAACCATAGATTTAGGTAATGATGTGGCCGTGGCGACTAGATGATTAGCATTAAGATATGTTTGAGTAATCACGTCCACTTATTTGAATAATCACTTCTTTAACAGGTTTTAGTTCTTAAAATTTTAAACATCAAGTAGCCCCACTAGTAAGCAGTAGGCACCGTCTTGTTTTGAAACTACTGAGTTTTAGAACCGCGGCTAACTTGAGACTACCGTTAATTTTACTGGTGTTATTTGTACATCATGCCCCTTTATAATTTTAAATTTAAGAAAATAATATTTTTAAATTTTTTATGTGTAAAAGATAATTCTCTTACGTATAAAAGTAAATCTCTTATATGTACAAAAAAAGGACAGGATCATAAAACTAAAAATAAATTTGTAAAGAACCAAAAATCCAAATGACATTGTTATTTTTCATCACTATGTGTATCCAGTAGTTTTGTCTATCAATGCTATGAATAGAAATCACCTACTAGCAATTTTACTTTTGTTGGGATTTAAAAGTAAGACTTCATGGTTCTATATTCACTTTATACACCACTAGTGCATACTCTTGTAAGTGCTATTTGAAAATGCAAATTATATTACTTTTTGCGGAATAAAATAGTCTTCTATCGTTGTTTAAGAGAAAATAATGATGATTATTGTTATAGTGGTAAGGTACAAAATTTTGTACACCTTAGTTAACATGTCCATCATCCATTGAGAATCGTTTAAGAGACAGAAAATAAAGTCAACATTTGATTGGATGTAGAGTTTAACTTTTTTTTTAAAATTTAATCTTTATATTACATTTTGTAATTGTGGAAGAAAATATTAAAGTAAAAACTAATTGGACATACAAAAACATTAATCACTGTTTAATTTTAAAATGAAATTCAAATTCATGAAATTTGTAGTCATATAAAACAATAACGGAATGGTACAATATTATCATGACACATTTTCATTATAATTTGTATTTTAAAAGAGCGATGTCATCCAAAGCGTCTTACTTCAGTGGTTCTATGGTGTAGTGGTTAGCACTCTGGACTTTGAATCCAGCGACCTGGGTTCGACTCCCGGTAGGACCTCTATTTTAAGGTAAATACTTCTACCTACCTAAAATTTATGGCACCTTTTTCTATTATCTGTTATATTTTTATTTTGATCTAATTACAATGAACTTGTGTAATCCTTTGATTCCATGGACGTTTCTAGAGCATCTTAACTTCGTTGATAGCTTTCTAATTAATTTTAAATTTAAAACAAAGAGAATATTAGATCAGATAATCTTCTTAATCGAGAAACTGCAATTAGCAACCATGGTTGTACTCTCAATCATCTCCTTATTTTCTTCAAAAAATCGAATAAAAAATGCTAGAGGTGAAAGTTTGAAAAGAGCCTTGTTTGTGTTTACTTTAGGTGGAGGGAAGAATTTGTTTGTCAAGGCTCATTCTTCCAATTAGTTCCTTTATAGTTTTTGACTGGCTTAAATTCTAACAGGGCACACGAATGACAAAGCCAACAAAAAAAAAGTAATAAATGACCTTACTTTATAAATGAAAAACTCGCTCTAATGCCCAATAGTCAGATAGCCATCTTTGTCACGATCCAAGTCTATGACATGAATTGTTCGCTTTAGGCCTAGGTGTGTACGGATTCGTCTTTAATTTTGAGTAATGTCGTCATTTCGAGCCCCAAACATACGTGTATCATGTGAATTGTGTTGTGCCTTATAAAGCTCATCGTCCAAATTCCGATGTAAAATTCGCCTAAGGAAATACACACTTCTTTGGAACTTGCCAACGTAAAAGCCTGTCAGTTCTGCTTGATCCACCCTCATCGGTCCACTCTCCGTCATGGGCTATATATATATATA
>AWOL01S0052454.1:11093-23600 GCA_000715115.1 Nicotiana otophora | reverse complement strand
CTAGTGGTTAATGTTATGTTCTCATTACTCTTCCATTTTTTCATGGTGCCTGGTTTATTTATCGGCTATTGCTTTTGATTTTCATCTATTTTCTGGTCTTTATGATACTGTTATTATTCCTATGATATCTGTTGATGGTATTGATATATTATCTCTTTTCGTTTACTTGAGCCGAGGGTCTTTAAAAAATAGCCTTTATACTCCCTTGGGGTAGGGATAAGTCCAACTTAAAAACTACCTTCTCCAGACCCCACTAGTAGAATTTTACTGGGTTATTATTGTTGTTGATTTTGTAACAACAGTCTCATTATAATATTATGTGCAATCCATAAGAAAGTGGCACCTATAATGACTAATGAAAGAGAAGTAAAATCAAAAGTAATATTCTAGATCATATGATTTACCCGAAACTCCAGTATGCATGGGCACTAAGATAAGCCATATATTCATGCAACAAGTGGCAGAACAACTAGAAAAAGTAATTGCTTACATTTAAAGACATCTGAGAATGCACGAAAGGATTTATTCGACCTATGAACTAGAGTTAGTTACGTTATGAATGCACTTAAGATTTCAGAGTATTATCTATGCAACATATATGTTGACATTTTAGAAGATTGAATCCACGTCACAGACAAAGGCTTGAATTGTTAGAAGATTATAACATAGATGTTCCATAGCATCCACAAAAGGTTAATGTAATGACTAATAACCTGAGTCACAGATTGGAAGACATCCAAAGCATACATAAAGGCTAAGAGAAAAGAGGAAGCTTGAGAGTTACATCGGCTAAGTAAATCAAGAGTCCGATTATTAGAGCCATATGATTATAGAAATCGTGAGTTAGAACATTGAAAAATCAACTCTTAATAGAAGCATTTCAATAGAGATAGTACAAGGGTCATATTCTATAACAGCTCTATGATAATGCCAGTTAGAAAAGTACCAGCCTTAGAAATAATAAAAATAGAGTGGAGATGACAGGTTAAATATATGCCCCCACTGTTGCTGGACTCAGAGACATTAACAGGGTGAGAGAGCATCATTTTTACCATTCAAGTAAAGAACACAGACGACAACAGATTTGTAATCTAGAATACTTCACGAATAAGAAGACATGATCTGAGACGAGTGACATCATATGGTCGGTACTTCAAAGATGATCGCGGACTATAAAGTATAACATAGATGAACGATTCTCCAAATCGATCGTTCAATTCGAAAGTGTCTATTAGGACAAACTATTCTAAGAATAGAAATGTGCGAGCTTTACAGAAGTACAACAATTTAAAAGATCAATAATGTGAGTGAGCTAAGATGACAAGTCAAGTATAAATATTTACGAGATCGGTATAAGTCAGGATGCTAGAATACGAGGTTGAGAAGTTGAAGCCTATCCAAAATCACGCATTCCTCATCCAGAGCAGAAATATGTGTATATCTCTATACAAGGTGCGACAGAAGGGTTGAATAGCAATGTTACAAGTACCAAGCTATTAACTAAGCTTAAGAAAAGTAAAGCGAGAACTATGAGACCCAAGGTGAGGATTGTATTTGGTTCTAAGAGCATCAGAATAAAAATTATACGATGACAAAGGTCCTAGAATAAAAATTCCTAAAGTACGAACATGTGAAAAGACATAGAAGAGTGGGTAATCTTAAAGATGTTGCCTGCAAAAGGCAACATAAGAAGGGCAAGCTTAGCCCGAGATATATGGGGCCTTACAGAGTCATTCGACGGATAGGCAGAGTAGCTTATGAGCTTGAATTTCCTACAGAGTTAGAGTCAGTCCATTATCCATGCTAGGGAAGTGCATTGAAGACCCTTCTCGGGTTGTCCCAATAGATGATGTTCAGATTACAGAGGATCTATCCTACAAGAAGATTCTAGTGGCTATTTTAGATCGACGGATCCGTAAGTTGAGGACCAAAAAGGTACCTTCTATGAAGGTATTATGGAGAAATACGAACGTCGAAGACATGCCATTGGAGGTCACAGAGGAGATGAAATCTAAATACCCCCCACCTATTTCAAACTGAAGATATGGCTTGAGATGGAATATTACAGCACAACCTCATTTAAGCAAGTATGTCATGAGGTGAGCTCTTATTTTGACATGCAGTACTTATAATTGACGTCCATGTGAGGCCAAGTGTTGCTATTTGTAGATATTGGCCCTGTGACATATATAGTGTGTTTTATAGCTGGGTACAGGTTGGTTTTAGTTCAGTGTACAGAGGAGACTCTAGCGAAAGTTTCGTAAGTCTCTACGAGTTAACACTTGAGGATGAATGTTCCTAAGGAGAGAAGGATATTACACCCAGTACTTTCATGTTGGAATGTATCTTAAGTAAATCAACATAAGCCGGAGAGTTTACGGACCTTAACAAAGATAATGATGAGTTAAAATATGTGTTAAGGAAGTATTGTGAGTGTTGGAGGCTAAATGAATCAAATATACTATAATCCGTAATTTTACGGTAAAACTAGGAGTGCTTAAGATTCTAAGGAGGTCGTGTTTTAAGTTAATTGATTCATATAATATTCATATTTACATATTTAGAACATGTGAGTCGACAGCTGAGAATCATATATTTAGTTGTTATGTGATGTTGGACTATTTTAAGGTGTTCTTGTGATGTTAATATTGCTGGAGTTATGAAAATATCTTACCTATGATATGTTGATGTTGCTGATATGATGTTTGAAGGAAGGAAGAGTGTAGGGAAGAGTTGTGTTATTTATTATAAGCCGAGTGGTCCAGTTTTGTACGAGTTTCCATTAAGGTGTTGTTATATTATATTATTGGATTGTTATGGGGTCGTTCTAAAGTTGTGTTGTGTCTGAAAATCAGTATGAATAAACGAATACGTTTGTCATTAATGTGTTTAACAAATTCTAGAGGAAAAGGAGTTTAAAGCTATAGTTTGTTTAATCGTAAATTGAGCTTGTCGTTCGTTGTACTATTGCTTGAGTTGCTGGTTGTTAATGGTATAGAGTGACTATATTATTATTGTTGTTGTTTTGATGGCATTTCGAATTGGGAGGAAGTGAAATCTATAGGGGAGGTGTTGCCCAATTTTCTAGAAATGAGCTACTAGATTAGAAATACGTTTTAAGTTGTTACGTAGCTTAAATATAGTTTTAATGTCTTGATGCGAGTTTAAGTACGTCGGACAATATATACATATATATTGAGCTATTGACTAAGCGACAAAGTTATGTAAAAGCTATCCCTTATTTCATTGGTATGAATCCATAATAAGAGAGAGAGAGTTAGACGAATTGAATAAGAGAAGCAGATATCGTAGAGTTCATGTCTCTATAGGTGTTACATCTTCCCGTATGTTCTCATCGTATCTTATTGAGAGGGGTTCTTATCCGTTTCATGTCATTTCAAGATATTGGATAGAAATAGAGAAGTTACATACGTACATTCATACATTCTACTATATACATGATGTATATCATCACATACATATATTTTCTGTTGCATGGCCACTTGGTCTGTGAGAGTTTATATTTGACTTGCCACTTGGTTAGTGAGAGTTTATATTTTTCTGGACACTTGGCCATTTAGAGTTTATATTTATTTGGCCACTTGGTCAGTGAGAGTTTATATTTGCCCCTATATGTGGCCGGCTTACTATGATATCACTATATTATATTATGTTGTGTAGGAATAGGTGAGTATATCTCAGAGCATTCTTTGGTTTCCAGATTACTATGTACTTCAGTTCAGTTTTATTTTTCAGTTATTCTATTGCCTTACATAGCCGATATATTATTTCGTACTGACGTTCCTTTTGCTAGGGGCGCTGCATTTCATGCCTGCAGGTCCGGATAGACCTTGCTACTTGACAGAGCAAGACATCAGCTTAAATTGGTAAGCTCCACTCCCCAGGAGTTACCAGGTCTAGACTTTGGAGACCATTTTGTATATATAGATTTGATGGGTAGGTCAGGACGATCATGATATAGTTCTGTTATCTCTAGTGGTTTGTAGACAAGTCCTGTATGTTTTGTATGTCAGTATTGTGGCCTTGCCAGCCCTGTGTATATGTTTATTTTGGTATTACTGGTTGTAGACGTTCATGACGGCCTCGTTGGCCTGTGTAGTTATGTATGTATATATATATATATTTGGGTGTGTTTACCCTTCAAGTGAGTTAGATATTATCTTTAGCTGATTTCAATGTACAGCCTTGTCAACCTTGGATGGTATTGTCTTCTTAGAGGTAGGCCTCGTCGGCTTAAGTTGAGGGTTACCCCTCCAGAGTTTACATGTATAGATTGGTTCGTTCGAGCCGAGTATGGCACCGGAAACCGGCCACGCCTTCCCAGGTTTGAGGCGTGACACAAATGATCGTAGATATTCATATTGATTACTACGTGATTGTCTAGTCTTTGTATCTTACAATGGAGTAATTGATCGAACAATTTAATATTCGAGTTTGAGCTGTGCGAATAGAGATCTTTCGATAGGGAACACTAAAATATTAAATAGTGAACTTTTTACGATGTGAATGCGAATCAGTTTGGCCAGTATATTTCGGACACTGATATCATAAACGAAAGCAAATGATGGGCAAATTGCTTTTCAAATAATCCTTGGGTAATTTTACAACCATAAACCAAGGAAGGAAATATTTCAAAAATAGCTATATCTACCACACGTGTGATAGCTGATTTGCATTGCACCATACCAAAAAACGTTTGCTTATGTACTGGCATTTCTGGTCCTTCCCAATCATTAGCAAAATTTGCTAGAAACTCAAAATGGTCTTTGATTACTACCCGCAATTATGAGATAGATACTTGTGTGGCAAATTGCATTTGATAGCTCTGACTCCATAAATTGGCATTTCTTACCTAACATTTAGTTTTTAATTCTTGGACCCATGTTCTTTTAATAATTGATTTAGATTTGTTAGGAAATGTCGAAAGGGACTTTACTAAGGTTTACGTTTAGGGTTTTTGTGGTTATTTATAGATGATGAAAGACTAGACCTTTCTCGTTTAAAGCTTGCATGTTAGATGAAATTTCAATTTTTTGGGTCATGACTAGTTTTATTTATATGGTAGGGAAAGATTGCATTTAAGAGAGCATGCCCTACTCTAAGAAGAGCTTTTGACTCATCTCCCTTATAACATTTCACCTACTGATAGATAAATGATGTCCATGAGTTTTTAAATCTCTTTTAATTAATACGATCTAAATTCTGCATTTAAATTTAGTTCGCAGGTAATGAATTTCATTAAAATTATAATAATTGTGAAAAACTACTACGAGTATAGGTTATGGGTGCGTTTGGTACGATGGAATATTCTCTTATAAATTACCACGAGTATAGGTTAATTATGGTATCGTATAAACAGCAAGTGAACAATGCTACCGTACAAGCTTTGACTTATAGTGGTCCTCTAAGCATAGCTCGCCAAAGGAAGTTTAGAGTTGTAACGGTCCGATCGGTCGTTTTGAAAATTAGCGTCCCATTCGGTGGTTTAAGGTCTCGAGTAGTTTCGTGTTATGTATTATGACTTGCGTGTATGGTCGAGTTCGGTTTTCGGATGATTCGGGATTGATTTGGAAGGATGATTCTTATCTTAGAAGCTTAAGCAGTAAGAGTTGACCGGAGTTTGAGTTTTATGTAGATGACCCCGGAATAGTGTTGTGATGATTCCAATAGTTTCGTATATTGATTTTGGGCTTAGGCGTAGGCTCAGATTTGGATTTGGATGGAAGTAGGTTGATTTGATGCATTTTGGCGAAAATTGAAAACTTGAAGGTTTGGAAGGTTGAGAGGTTTGACCGGGAGTTACTCTGTGAATATTGGGCTCGGATTGCAATTCAGAGAGTCGGAATAGCTCCGTTATATCATTTGGGACTTGCATGCAAAATTTGAGGTTATTCTGGGTTGATTTGATATGATTCAGCACAGGTTGTAGAAGTTGAAAGTTCATAAGTTCATTAAGTTCGATTTGAGGTGCAATTCGTAGTTTTGATTTTGTTTGATGTGATTTGAGGCCTCGAGTAGTTTCGCATTATGTTACTGAATTTGTTGATATGTTCGAACGGGGTCCCGAGGGGCTTGGGTGAGTTTCGGGGAGGTTTCAGACCATTTCAAGGCCATTTTTAATTGCTGGTTTTTCGCCACACGAGTATGCATCGCGATCGGGACTTTGGGTCGTGTTTGTGAAGAGCAAATTTGTTGTTTGGGCACTGTGAATCGCGATCGCGGAAGCCCTTTTACGATCGCGAAGAGGAAATTCTGCTATGACTGACCCGACTTTGGAAGCTTATATCGTGCAATCTATAAGGAATTTGGAGATGATCTAAAAGTGAAAGTTGTAGCCCTTTGAGTTTAGTTTTCGAACAATCAAATCGTTTGTCATTTGGATGTTTTACAAAAAGTTATGGCTATTACACTACAGACTGTCTGAGAAGAGTATGGGAAGGGTAATGGGAATTTGTTCATCGCGATCGCGGAGAAATGGCCGCGATCGCGAAGGGTAAAATTTGTGCTGAAAATTCTTTGAATCGCGATCGCGAGGTTGGTGACCGCGATCGCGAAGGGTACCTCTGAAGCAGTGTTTAACGTACCTTTGGATTGGGATAAGTGTTCTTTATCCGAATTTGATTATATTTCGTGATTCGATCTTTGTTTTTAATATTAAATTAGTGATTTGAATGGGAGAAAATGAGAATTTTTGTATAAACTTTTAAAAATGTAAAATGAGGATTTGAAGGCTGATTTTATGTTAGAATTGGATAATTTTGGTATAGTTGGACTCGTATCGAAATGGGTGTTCGAATTTTGTGAATTTTATCGGGTTCCGAGGTGCGGGCCTGGGGTTGACGTTTTAGTTTTCATTAAAGATAGAAGCTTTATTATCCAAAATTATTTTTTATGGATTTTATTTATGATATTAAGTTATTTTGGTTAGATTTGAGCCGTCCGGAGGTTGCTTCACACGAGAAGGTCATTTTAAAGTTTCGGTTTAGCTTCTTTGAGGTAAGTATCTTGCCTAACTTTGTGTGGGGGAACTACCCCTTAGGATTTGAGTCGTTTGTGCTATTTGTCTCATGTGAAAGCCATGTACGCGAGGTGACAAGTGCGTACTCGGGCTTATATGTGGAAAAATGACCGACTTAGAATCTTAGGCTTCTTTCATGTACTTATTTGGAATTGTTAGCACATATTATATATTTTATTCGTCATGTCTACTATCAAATGCTTTATTTGAAGTTGTAGTTACATATCACATTCTTTACTTGTCAAGTTTGATCTTATAAGCTTTATTTGAAGTTGTTATCACTTTTATCATTATGTGATTTCTTTTATTATAGAGTTACTCTTAGTTGAAATTGTTGTTACATGATATCCTTTTGTTGCCAGGTTATTCTCATGCATTTAGACGTAGTGCTAGTTTGTGCCATCTATTTCATTGTTATCCTATTCATACACTAGAATCTGAAGTTTGCCATATGATAGAAAAAACTTTCACTACTGAGTTTATCCTCAAATAATTAATTGGAATAGAGGTTATCGAAAGTCATTAATCTATTTTAATTAAAGTTGTGTTTAAACGGGGTGTTGTTCCTTGTTGATTTACTTTCCCATTTATTTTATTGTTATTCAAACTCTATACACATTGTGTTGAGTCGTGGACTATTTGTTGTGGAAATATTAATATTGTTCAATCTTTGAAAAGAGTGTGGCCTATGGGAACTTATGATATGGGTTGATATGTCATGTTGTTGTGATGTTAGCACATATGAATTGTTGTGTGGTTGGTTGTTGTTATGCGGAGTATAAGTGTGATATTTCACCGTTGTTGTATGCGGGGCATAAGGGTGGCATCTCACTGTTGTTGAATGTATGGAGTGATACGGGTGGCTATTGTGTTATTATCCGGGCGGAGCGATAAGGGTGGTTATTATACGGAGTAATACGGGTGGCTATCGGAGTGATACGGGTGGCTAAGAATATTGTCAGGGCGGAGTGATACGGGTGGCTATCAGAGAGATAAGGGGGGTAATGACAGGGATGATGTGTGATGGCTTGGGACATTGTGTTGGTGATTTTCGTGTGATGGTGTGCTTTTCCTTGTGTATGTCATACACCTTACGTGATTTGTTGTGTTGCTTCGGTGATCTACTCGATGTCTTTAATATTACTTGTTGACTTGGGCTACAGTAGTACATTCGCACAAGTATACACCGTAGCATGCCACTTATACTAGCTCGGGAGTATGAAACTTGACATTTATTAATCATGCCCATGTGTTCCTCTATTATCGTTTTTCATGTTGATATTGAGCCTGTGACCACACCAGACGGATTATGATTATGTGCATGTGACCATACCTGGTGTATTGTGATTGTGAGTTTCTGACCATGACAGGCGGATTGTGATTTTGAGTTTGTGACCATGCCAGGCGGATTGTGAGCCTGCGACCATGCCGGAAGGATTGTGAATGTGAGCCCGTAATCACGTCTGGCGGATTGAGATATTGGCACGTGAGTTGTCCGTGCGATTGTGATTTGAATGTGGGAACAAGGTGTCGTGAGCATAGGATGGTGGGTTGAGACCCGTGACTTGTGATTATGAGATGAGGTATCACGGAGTGATTTCGCTGTGAAACTTGTGTTAGAACAGCTTGATTAATTGGTTGCCATTTGTGTTCCTTATTTGGTTTTATTGATACTTCACAGTATTCTTATTGCTTTACTGTTTATATCACTTGTTGATTCTTGTTGCCATTTACTGATTTCTGATTTCATTATTAGCTTTATACTTCTATACTACATAGGTTATTTTTGTCAAGTGAGTGTCTTGACTTGTACCTCGTCACTATTCCACCGAGGTTAGTCTTGATACTTACTGGGTACCGACCTTGGTGTATTCATACTATACTTATGCGTATTTTTATGCAGAGCCAAGTATTGGAGATATCAGAATCGGACAGAGTTAGCATATTGGTCGCGAGGATTGAAGGGAGAGCTATTTGGCCGTCACAGTCCCTTGAAGTTCTTTCCTTTCATTCTACTGCCAGCTTGTTATTTGAAAAGTTTTGTATTTCGATCTTTGAGATATTTCCATGTACTTAGCTATAGTTCGTGACTCTGTATTACGAAATCTTGGGAGGTTGTTATGATTATTGTTACATAGGCTTATTACATTTTTGTTTCGGTATTCATATTAGACTCTGTTTCAAATTAGCATTGTTAAAGATTTGCCTAATCGTTGTTAGTAATCGTCTTACCTATTCTTAGAGACTAGGTGCCATCACGATGCCTGCGGTAGAGTTTTGGGTCGTAGTTGGTATCATAGCTCTAAGTTCATAGATTTTACGAGTCATGAGCAAGTTTAGTAGAGTCTTGCGGATCGGTACGGAGACGTCTGTACTTATCTTCAAGGGGCTACGGAACTATTAGGAAAATTCCACTTCTTTCATTCCTGTAATGCAGATTCGTTGATTTCGAAGTCTAAGCCTTTGTATTTCTATCCTCTCACAGATGGTGAGGACACGCGCTACCGGGTCAGTGGAGCAGATACCCGCGCCCTTTAATAGAGCCGCGAGAGGCTGGGGCCGCGCTAGAGGCCGAAGAGGGGCACGCATAGCAGCTAGAGCACCTGTCAGAGCAGTAGTTGAGGAGCCGCCAATAGCTCCGGTTGGGGGATAAGCACCGGAGGCTCCTGTTGTCACCCTTGGACTTCAGGAGACTTTAGCGCAGTTCTTGAGCATGTTTGGTATATTGGCTCAGGCGGGATTGATCTCTGTTGCACCAACTACTTCGCAGATTGGGGGAGGAGCTCGGACTCCCACCGCCCATACTCCAGAGAAGTGGGCTCACATTGGTCAGGTTTCGGGTGTGGTGCCGGTACAACCTGTTATTCTTGTTCAGCCCGAGGTCAGGATAGGGGCATTAGAGGAGGAGCAGAAGAGGTTTTAGAGCTTCAAGAGGTATAGTCCACCTAGTTTCAGTGGCACAACTACCAAGGATGCACAAGAATTTCTAGAGAAATGTAACTGTATTCTCTGCACCATGGGTATTGTAGTGGTGAGCGGAGTTGCTTTTACTATATTTCAGTTGTCGGGAGACGTGTATCAGTGGTGGCAGGTTTATGAGGAGGTAGACCAGCCGATGCAGCACTATCCATTGGGCTCAGTTTTCAGAGATGTTTTTGAAGGAGTTTTTTCCCCAGAACCACCGGGATGAGTGGCGTACAGAGTTTGAGTAGTTGGGTCATGTCACTATGACGGCGTCAGAGTATGCCATCAGGTTCAATGAGTTATCCCGTCATGAACCTACTTTGGTTCCTACAGTCAGAGAGCCAGCCCACAGATTCATTGAGGGGCTCAGTTATAATCTTAGATTCAACGTGGCTCGGGAGTTGCAGACTGATACTCCATTTCAGTAGGTGTTAGAGATTACTAGGATGTTAGAGCGTATTCGGGGTGAGGAGAGGGAGGATAAGGAGACCGAGAGGTCTCGAGGTTCTAGAGGATTCATTGGATTCTACGCTTCAGCTATAACCCATCATGGCGGAGGCTCGGGCAGTCGGTCATTCCATTCCGCACTTCAGACTACTCGTGGTGCTCTAGTTATTTCTTTTAGTGCACCACCGACATGTGGTTCCTATAGCGGTATTCCTATTATTTGGCACATACTCACTATGAGGAGCCATGCCCGCAAAGGAGTTATTATGAGTGTGGTGATACTAGGAACATCATGAGAGATTATCCCAGACTTGGGATGGGCGGATTGCATCAGAGCACTCAGGCTACGGGCTCCATTCCAGTTGCTACTCCACCTACACAACCAGTTAGAGGTGGAGGACAGGCGGGTAGAGGGCGCCCTAGAGGGGGAGGCACAACCCGTCGATATGCTTTCTATGGTAGGGCTGAGGCCGCTGCACTAGATGGTGTCGGGACAGGTATGATTTCGATTTGTTATAGAGGATCATCACTTTTATTTTGATTCGGTTCTGCATATCGGGGTGAGTCCTCCTATCTTGATTCACATATGGGTGAGTTTTGTAATTTGTTACTCTACTAATGTGTTTACCCCTGTTTGGAGATTCTATAGTGGTAGCATGCATATATCGTTTTGTTTTGTTCACTATTGAGATCAATGAGACTAGAAGTGACTTTCTGTTACTCATTACAGTAGGTTTTGATGTGAATTCTGGATGGTTTGGTTACGATTTGTGATTTAGATGCTTTAGCGGTATGGGGAGTTCGTTACATATTGTGATTTTATTTTGTGGAATTGAATTAGTATAAGAGTTCGGTTGGTATGATGTGTATTCTACTTCTGATTCAGAGCTGAGGATGGGATCCTTGCGCTTTTATGTGGTTTAATATATTTGAACTTGGCTACGTGCCACGATGGAGTTATATTAGGATGAAATCCTTGTGGTTAGTTCATATGTTTTGATTCTCCCTTGTAAAAGTGATTCGTAGTATGGTACTGATATGAGTTGTGCATGTCGGGCTTGTTTGATAGTTCTCTCATGTGTTTCTCTTTCATATTAAGTCATATTCGTGTTGTGCTTATTGAGTTTTAGCTTGCGAGGTGTGTGCCCGGGTGGCATTAGATGTGACTTGTTGATTTGAGTGAATGGCTATGGGATCTTCATGTTTCTTGCATCGTTGTTAGTGTTGTGAGGGTTTAGAACAGGGTTCTAGATGGTATTGGTTAATTGTCGGTGCTGGATTTGATTATGGGCATCTATATGGCCAGAGATGTTGTTATGGGCATACGGGCAATGTATTACGTCGGGTGGTCATACCTTGTGGGCGTATGCATGAGTTGTTATAGCTGGTTGAGGTTGATACAATGTGTTTATGCGGGAATCAGATCTTTAGGAAGATTCGGATGGTGAAATATTTAGTTCTAAGGCTTATCGGGGTGGGTGGAAGGAGTAATTTTCAGTTGAGATGGTATTGTCGGGACTCTGTGGATTTGGGTGACATGGGATCACTTGCCAGTATATGTATGGTTAGTACATTCAGTGATTTGATGACTTCAGAATAATTCTTGGCACATTTGAGGACGAAAGTTTATTTAAAAAGGGAAGAATGTAATGATCCGACCGGTCATTTTGAGAATTAACGTTCCGTTCGGTTGCTTAAAGTCTCGAGTAGCTTTGTGTTTTGTATTATGACTTGCGTGTGTGGTCGAGTTCGGTTTTCGGATGATTCGGGATTGATTTGGAAGGATGATTCTTGTCTTAGAAGCTTAAGCGGTAAGAGTTGATCGGAGTTTGACTTTTGTGTAGACGACTTAGGAATGATGTTTTGATGATTCCAAAAGCTTTGTATGGTAAATTTGGACTTAGGCGTATGTACGGATTTTGATTTGGAGGTCCATAGGCTCATTTGATGTATTTTGGCGAAAATTAGAAAGCTGAAGGTCTGGAAGGTTGAGAGGTTTGACCGGGAGTTGACTCTATGTATATCGGGCTCGGAATGCGATTTCGAGAGTTGGAATA
>AWOL01S0052454.1:0-10980 GCA_000715115.1 Nicotiana otophora | reverse complement strand
TCATGTTTCTTGCATCGTTGTTAGTGTTGTGAGGGTTTAGAACAGGGTTCTAGATGGTATTGGTTAATTGTCGGTGCTGGATTTGATTATGGGCATCTATATGGCCAGAGATGTTGTTATGGGCATACGGGCAATGTATTACGTCGGGTGGTCATACCTTGTGGGCGTATGCATGAGTTGTTATAGCTGGTTGAGGTTGATACAATGTGTTTATGCGGGAATCAGATCTTTAGGAAGATTCGGATGGTGAAATATTTAGTTCTAAGGCTTATCGGGGTGGGTGGAAGGAGTAATTTTCAGTTGAGATGGTATTGTCGGGACTCTGTGGATTTGGGTGACATGGGATCACTTGCCAGTATATGTATGGTTAGTACATTCAGTGATTTGATGACTTCAGAATAATTCTTGGCACATTTGAGGACGAAAGTTTATTTAAAAAGGGAAGAATGTAATGATCCGACCGGTCATTTTGAGAATTAACGTTCCGTTCGGTTGCTTAAAGTCTCGAGTAGCTTTGTGTTTTGTATTATGACTTGCGTGTGTGGTCGAGTTCGGTTTTCGGATGATTCGGGATTGATTTGGAAGGATGATTCTTGTCTTAGAAGCTTAAGCGGTAAGAGTTGATCGGAGTTTGACTTTTGTGTAGACGACTTAGGAATGATGTTTTGATGATTCCAAAAGCTTTGTATGGTAAATTTGGACTTAGGCGTATGTACGGATTTTGATTTGGAGGTCCATAGGCTCATTTGATGTATTTTGGCGAAAATTAGAAAGCTGAAGGTCTGGAAGGTTGAGAGGTTTGACCGGGNTCATGTTTCTTGCATCGTTGTTAGTGTTGTGAGGGTTTAGAACAGGGTTCTAGATGGTATTGGTTAATTGTCGGTGCTGGATTTGATTATGGGCATCTATATGGCCAGAGATGTTGTTATGGGCATACGGGCAATGTATTACGTCGGGTGGTCATACCTTGTGGGCGTGTGCATGAGTTGTTATAGCTGGTTGAGGTTGATACAATGTGTTTATGCGGGAATCGGATCTTTAGGAAGATTCGGATGGTGAAATATTTAGTTCTAAGGCTTATCGGGGTGGGTGGAAGGAGTAATTTTCAGTTGAGATGGTGNGGCCGCTGCACTAGATGGTGTCGGGACAGGTATGATTTCGATTTGTTATAGAGGATCATCACTTTTATTTTGATTCGGTTCTGCATATCGGGGTGAGTCCTCCTATCTTGATTCACATATGGGTGAGTTTTGTAATTTGTTACTCTACTAATGTGTTTACCCCTGTTTGGAGATTCTATAGTGGTAGCATGCATATATCGTTTTGTTTTGTTCACTATTGAGATCAATGAGACTAGAAGTGACTTTCTGTTACTCATTACAGTAGGTTTTGATGTGAATTCTGGATGGTTTGGTTACGATTTGTGATTTAGATGCTTTAGCGGTATGGGGAGTTCGTTACATATTGTGATTTTATTTTGTGGAATTGAATTAGTATAAGAGTTCGGTTGGTATGATGTGTATTCTACTTCTGATTCAGAGCTGAGGATGGGATCCTTGCGCTTTTATGTGGTTTAATATATTTGAACTTGGCTACGTGCCACGATGGAGTTATATTAGGATGAAATCCTTGTGGTTAGTTCATATGTTTTGATTCTCCCTTGTAAAAGTGATTCGTAGTATGGTACTGATATGAGTTGTGCATGTCGGGCTTGTTTGATAGTTCTCTCATGTGTTTCTCTTTCATATTAAGTCATATTCGTGTTGTGCTTATTGAGTTTTAGCTTGCGAGGTGTGTGCCCGGGTGGCATTAGATGTGACTTGTTGATTTGAGTGAATGGCTATGGGATCTTCATGTTTCTTGCATCGTTGTTAGTGTTGTGAGGGTTTAGAACAGGGTTCTAGATGGTATTGGTTAATTGTCGGTGCTGGATTTGATTATGGGCATCTATATGGCCAGAGATGTTGTTATGGGCATACGGGCAATGTATTACGTCGGGTGGTCATACCTTGTGGGCGTATGCATGAGTTGTTATAGCTGGTTGAGGTTGATACAATGTGTTTATGCGGGAATCAGATCTTTAGGAAGATTCGGATGGTGAAATATTTAGTTCTAAGGCTTATCGGGGTGGGTGGAAGGAGTAATTTTCAGTTGAGATGGTATTGTCGGGACTCTGTGGATTTGGGTGACATGGGATCACTTGCCAGTATATGTATGGTTAGTACATTCAGTGATTTGATGACTTCAGAATAATTCTTGGCACATTTGAGGACGAAAGTTTATTTAAAAAGGGAAGAATGTAATGATCCGACCGGTCATTTTGAGAATTAACGTTCCGTTCGGTTGCTTAAAGTCTCGAGTAGCTTTGTGTTTTGTATTATGACTTGCGTGTGTGGTCGAGTTCGGTTTTCGGATGATTCGGGATTGATTTGGAAGGATGATTCTTGTCTTAGAAGCTTAAGCGGTAAGAGTTGATCGGAGTTTGACTTTTGTGTAGACGACTTAGGAATGATGTTTTGATGATTCCAAAAGCTTTGTATGGTAAATTTGGACTTAGGCGTATGTACGGATTTTGATTTGGAGGTCCATAGGCTCATTTGATGTATTTTGGCGAAAATTAGAAAGCTGAAGGTCTGGAAGGTTGAGAGGTTTGACCGGGAGTTGACTCTATGTATATCGGGCTCGGAATGCGATTTCGAGAGTTGGAATAGCTTTGTTATGTCATTTGGGACTTGCATGCAAAATTTTAGGTTGTTTTGGGTTGATTTGATATGATTCGGCACGAGTTGTAGAAGTTGAAAGTCCATAAGTTCATTAAGTTCGATTTGATGTGCGATTCATAGTTTTGATGTTGTTTGATGTGATTTGAGGCCTCGAGTAGGTCCGTGTTATGTTACTGAACTTGTTGGTATATTGGGACGGGGTCCCGAGGGGCTCAGGTGAGTTTCGGGGTGGTTTCGGACCATTTCTAGGCCATTTTCATTTGCTGGTTTTTGGCCACAGGGGTATGCATCATGATCGCGGACTTTGGGTCGCGTTCGCAAAGAGCAAATTTGCTGTTTGGACACAGTGAATAATGTTGTCACGAACCCAACTTTGGAAGCTTATATATTGCAATCTATAAGGAATTTGGTAATGATCCAAAAATGAAAGTTGTAGCCCTTTGAGTCTAGTTTCAGAAAATTAAACTGTTTATCATTTAGAAGTTGTTACAAAAAGTTATGGCTATTAAACTACAAACTATCTGAGAAGAGTATGGGAAGGGTAATGGAAATTTGTTCATCGCGACTGCGGAGAAATGGCCGCGATCGCGAAGGGTAAAATTTGTACTTCAAAATTTTTGAATTGCGATCGCGAGGTTGGTGACCGCGATAACGAAGGGTTCCTTTGGAGCAGTGTTTAAAGTACTCTATTTCGAAGGTCTTGGTCATTTTTTCATATCTTGAGCCATGTAGCTCGGATTTGGGCGATTCTGAAGGAGCTTTTCACACTTTGGATTGGGGTATGTGTTCTTTATCCAGAATTGATTATATTTCGTGATTCCATCTTTGTTTTTAATATTAAATTAGTGATTTGAATGGGAGAAAATGAGAATTTTTTGTATAAACTTTCAAAAATGTAAAATAAGGAGTTGAAAGCCGATTTTGATGTCGGAATTGAATAATTTTGGTATGGTTGAACTTGTATCGAAATAAGTGTTCGAATTTTGTGAATTTTGTCGAATTCCGAGATGCGGGCCTGAGATTGACATTTTGGGTTGACTTTTTAGTTTTTATTAAATATAGAAGATTTATTATCCAGAATGTTTTCCTATGGTGTTTATTTATGATATTAAGTTATTTTGGCTAGATTTGAGCCGTTCGGAGGTTGTTTCATATGAGAAGGTCATTTTAGAGTATCGGTTTAGCTTCTTTGAGATAAGTATATTGCCTAACTTTGTGTGAGGAAACTACCCCTTATGATTTGAGTCATTTGTGCTATTTGTGTCATGTGAAAGCCGTGTACACGAGGTGACGAGTACGTACTCAGGCTTATATGTGGAAAAATGACCGGCTTAAAATCTTAGGCTTCTTTCATGTACTTATTTGGAATTGTAACAGATATTATATATTTTATTCGTCATGTCTACTGTCAAATGCTTTATTTGAAGTTGTCGTTACATGTCACATTCTTTACTTGTCAAGTTAGATCTTATAAGCTTTATTTGAAGTTGTTATCACTTTTATCATTATGTGATTTCTTTTATTGTGGAGTTACTCTTAGTTGAAATTGTTGTTACATTATTTCCTTTTGTTGCCGGATTATTCTCATACATTTAGACGTAGTGCTAGTTCGTGCCATCTATTTCATTGTTAGCCTATTCATACACTAGAATCCGAAGTTTGCCATTTTATAGAAAAACTTTCACTATTGAGTTTATCCTTAAATAATTAATTGGAATTGAGGTTATCGAAAGTCATTAATCTATTTTAATTGAAGTTGTGGTTAAAAGGGGTGTTGTTCCTTGTTGACTTACCTTCCCATTTATTTTATTGTTATTCAGACTCTATACACATTTGTGTTGAGTCGTGGACTATTTGTTATGGAAATATTGATATTTGTGGATCTTTGAAAAGATTGTGGCCAATGATAACTTGTGATACGAGTTGATATGTCGTGTTGTTATTATATTAGAATATATGAATTGTTGTGTAGTTGGTTGTTGTTATGCGAAGTATAAGTGTGACATTTCACTGATGTTGTTATGCGGGGCATAAGGGTGGCATCTCACCGTTGTTGAATGTACGGAGTGATACGGGTGGCTATTGTATTATTGTCCGGGCGAGTGATACGAATAGATATCGGAGTAATACGGGTGGCTAATGATATTGTCTGGGCGGAGTGATACGGGTGGCTATCGGAGAGATAAGGGTAGCAATGTCAGGGATGATGTGTGATGGCTTGGGGACATTGTGTTGGTGATTTTAGTGTGATGGTGTGGTTTTCCTTGTGTATGTCATACACCTTACGTGATTTGTTGTGTTGCTTCGATGAGGTACTCGATGTCTTTGATATTACTTGTTGACTTGGGCTACAGTATTATATTCGCACAAGTATACACCGTAGCATACCACTTATATTAGCTCAGGAGTATGAAACTTGACATTTATTAATCATGCTCATGTGTTCCTGTATTGTCCGTTTTATGTTTATATTGAGTATGTGACTATGCCAGGCGGATTGTGATTGTATGTCTGTGACCACGCCAGGTGAATTATGATTGTGAGCATGTGACCACGCTGCGGGGATTGTGAGTGTGTTCCTGTGATCATGCCGGGCGGATTGAGATATTGGCATATGAGTTGTCCGTGCGGTTGTGATTTGAAATGTGGGCACAAGATGCCGTGAGCATAGGATGGTGGGTTGAGACCCGTGACTTGTGATTATGAGATGAGGTATCACAGAGTGATTTCGTTGTGAAACTTGTGTTAGAACGACTTGTTTAATTGGTTGTCCTTTGTGTTCCTTATTTGGTTTTAACGACACTTCACGGTATTTTTATTGCTTTACTGTTAATATCACTTGTTGATTCTTGATGTCATTTACTGATTTCTGCTTTAATTATTAGCTTTATACTTTTATACTGCACAAGTTATTTTGCCTAGTGAGTGTCTTGACTTGTACCTCGTCACTACTTCACTAAGGTTAGTCTTGATACTTACTGGGTACCGACCGTGGTGTACTCATACTACACTCATACATATTGTTGTGCAGAGCCAAGTATTGGAGATATCTGATTCGGGCAGAGTTAGCATATTGGTCGCGAGGATTCATGGTAGAGATGCTTGGTCGTCGCAGGCCCTTGGAGTTCTATCCTTTCATTGTACTGTCAGCTTGTTATTTGAACAGTATTGTACTTCGATCTTTGAGATCTTTCCATGTACTTATCTAGAGTTCGTGACTCTGTATTACCAAATATTGGGAGGTTGTTATGATTATTGCCACGTAGGCTTATTACGCTTTTGTTTTGATATTCATATTATACTATGTTTCAAATTATCATTGTTAAAAATTTGCCTAATCATTGTTAGTAATCGACTTACTTAGTCTTAGAGATTAGGTGTCATCACAACGCATGCGGTGGCTTTTTGGTTCGTGACAATAGCATCTGCTCTTTGTAAGTGTCGAACCGTCATGGATAAGTTCGGGTTAGCCTATCAGGGGGGATGTAGGCAGTAGATATAGCTTTTTTATGAGACATCGAAGTTATGTAGTGTATAAGTGTTTCGACAGCAAATTAAAGAAGGAAGAAGACGTAAAAGGGCTCATGTTTTGGAATTTTGTATGCTTCAATTTTGTTCGTTTGAGAAGAATAAATCACTGTAATAAGGTGTCATTAACGTTTGAGCATAATATAACACCTAGATTTTATTTTTTCTCTAACCACATGCACGTTAACCCTTTGGCGGCGCTATCCTGCAGGTAACTTTTGACATTTTCTTGCCACTATTAATGGAGAATATGAAAATTAAGAGATGTGGTGGGATGTATAATTTCTTTTTTGCCATCTTTAAGCATATCAATTCTTGAATTAAAATCTTGATCAAGAACACTTCCCGTTTAATAACCCTTACACGAGATGGTCTAAAATGTTGATTTATTTAATATTATATTTATTTGTTAATTCGTTTAACATGCTTGAAATGTTAATGGTTTTAACATTACTTTTGTTAATTAGTTTAACCCATTGTAACGACCCAACCGGTCATTTTGAGAATTAGCGTTCTGTTCGGTGGCTTAAGATCTCAAACAACTTCATATTGTGTATCATGACTTGCGTGTGTGGCCGGGTTCGGTTTACGGATGATTCGGGATTGATTTGGAAGAATGATTCTTGTTTTAGAAGCTTAAGTGGCAAGATTTGACCGGAGTTTGACTTTTATATAGACGAATCCGGAATGGTGTTTTGATGATTCTAATAGCTTCGTATGGTGATTTTGGACTTAGACGTATGTCCGGATTTGGATTTGGAGGTTCGTAGGTTGATTTGATGCATCCTGGCAAAAATTGAAAAGTCGAAGGTTTGGAAAGTTGAGAGGTTTGATCGACAGTTGACTTTATTAATATCGGGTTCGAATTTCGATTCCAGGAGTTGGTATAGCTCCTTGTGTCATTTGGGACTTGCATGCAAAATTTGACGTCATTCCGAGTTGATTTGATATGATTCAGTGCGATTGTAGAAGTTGAAAGTTCATAAGTTCATTAAGTTCAATTTGAGGTGCGATTCATAGTTTTGATGTTGTTTGATGTTATTTTAGGCCTCGAGCAGGTCCGTTTTATGTTTTGGGACTTATTGGTATGTTCGGACGGGGTCCCGAGTAGGGGTGGGCATAATACCAACTGAACCTAAAAAACCGGCGTAACCGAAAATTTCGATTTTTTGGTTTATTCGGTCGGTTTGGGGTTAATAGTTTTAAAAAATTTGGTGTTCCGTTCGGTCGGTTTTAACGGTTCGGTTTTCGGTTAAACCGAAAAATCGAAGTTTTCTACCAATAGAATTGATAATTGACTGTGCTTCTAACTGCACCTCTGTGTGACCTGTGCCACAGCCAAGCCCTAGTGTTTTTACAAGAAATCAAGGAGAAAAACAATATTATCATGAATTTGACACAAAGATACACAACAATTCAAATGTTAAACAAGTCGGTAAAAGTTTGTTGGAATCATCAGGTTGCAAATACCAAATAAGATCACTGAATATTTGTATCCTATTTGAAATTAGTGTCAGAATTGAAATAAGAATTACCTCATTTTCACATTCCTCTTGCCAATAAATTGACACCAATGATTAATCTTTACATTGGAATAGACGTATGAGCCAACAATCAACCATTTGAGTATCTTAAAGATGAAAAACGTAACAACATTCATTACTCCAATTAGAGTTAGACAATAAATTCCTTACTTTAAACAAGATGGAAAAACAAACAAAATTAACTTAATGCTTTATCAAAAACAAAATAATTTACTTAGAAAAACTAAAAAGAAAATATCTTTACCTTCCCCCCAAGCACTTCAAACTAGATATCATACGATCATATGAAAGCGCTGCATAAAAGCAGCACATATTTCAAGAAAGCACCAATTTTGCAAGCAAATAATATCATCAAAGCTACACACTATAAAAACCGTAAAATTACTAAACTTAGTTGTATGATTATCAATGAACAAAGATGTGTGAATAATTAATCACGATGATACCTGATTGTAGCAGAGAAAGAGAGATCGAAAGACTTCATATCCACATCGAAATTTAGAAGGAAATTTTATCTTAATTTTAAATAATATATCGTCTGTAGCCGATCTAGTCCCAAGTCGCAACTTTGCTTCTTTGTTTTTCCGTGTATTTGATGGAATTTTTTTATTTCTTTTGTCTTTTTCTATCAACAAGAAATATATTTTTGTTGTTTCGTACCATTTTTGCCATGGCTTGAAATCGAAAAACCAAATCGATTAAACCGAACTGAACATGAATAAACAGAATTGAACCGAAGTTATTATGGTTCGGTTTTGGTTATTAAAATCACAAACCGAAAACCGAATAAACCGATCCGAACTTCTACAAAATTGAACCGAACCGACTGACGCCCACCCCTAGTCCCGAGGGGCTCGGGTGAGTTTCAGATAGGTTTGGGTAGTGTTGCGCTCGTTTTTTATGTTTCGACGTCGTTTCTTTAAGCATAAATGGTACCACATTAAGCAAATGAGCTCCAATTTCTTTTTTTAATTGAAGCATTAGATCCGTATCATAATTATGGACCATAGCAAAAAGAATCATCGTATTTGGACATCGTATGAGGAAGTTATGCTCATTTTAGTGTCAGAGAAAAGAGCTGGTACTGGTGCTTCACATATGCGAAGTTAGGTCCGCATCTGCGGCTCCGCAGGTGTGAAATATGGTCCGCAAAAGCGGAAATGATAGCTGAAAATGCGCAGGTGCGGCCTTTTGGGCGCAAAAGCGGAAATGTCTTTGTATAAAAAAATCAGACTCCGTTCTTTATGTATTTTGAGCATATCTTGAGTTCTAGAGCTCCGGTTGAGGTGATGTTCGCGGCGTGCTTCTCGTATTTTCATGGGGGTCCGTATCTAATCTTAATTTTGTATTTTAACATGATTCTAGTAGTTCATTTGTGAATTAATCCATATTTTGATTAGAGAATTGGGGATTTTTATCAAAACATTTTCGAAAGAAAATAATTGAGTTTTGAACATCGATTCGGAGTCTTAATTGGATGAAAATAGTATGGTTGGACGTAATTGAATGGGTATTCGGATTTTATAAATTTTATCGGGCTTCGAGGTGCGGGCCCGGGGTTGACTTTTAGTTTTCATTAAAGAACAAAGCTTTATTATTCGAAATTGTTTCCTATGATTTTTATTTATGATATTAAGTTATTTTGGCTAGATTTGAGTCGTCTGGAGATTTGTTTCACACGAGAAGGTCATTTTGGAGTATCGTCTTAGCTTCTTTGAGATAAGTATCTTGCCTAACTTTGTGTGGGGCAACTACCACTTAAGATTCAAGTCGTTTGTGCTATTTGTGTAATGTGAGATGCTGCGTACGCGAGGTAACGAGTACGTACGCGGACTTATATGTGGAAATTTGACTGGCTTAGAATCTTATGCTTCTTTCATGTACTTATTCGGAATTGTTAGCACATATTATATATTGTATTCGTCATGTATACTATCACATGTTTTATTTAAAGTTGTCATTACATGTCACATTCTTTACTTGTAAAGTTTGATCTTATATACTTTATTTGAAGTTGTTATCACGTTTATCATTATGTGATTTCTTTTATTGTGGAGTTACTCTTAGTTGAAATTGCTGTTACATGATATCCTTTTGTTGCCGGGTTATTCTCATGCATTTAGACGTAGTGCTAATTCGTGCCATCTATTTCATTGTTAGCCTATTCATATACTAGAACCCGAAGTTTGCCATTTTATAGAAATATTTTCACTATTGAGTTTATCCTAAAATAATTAATTGGAATTAAGATTATCGAAAGTCATTAATCCATTTTAATTGAAGTTGTGGTTAAAAGGGGTGTTGTTCCTTGTTGAGCTACTTTCCCGTTCATTTTATTGTTATTTAGACTCTATACACATTGTGTTAAGTCGTGGACTATTTGTTGTGAAAATATTGATATTGTTGGATCTTTGTAAAGATTGTGGCCTATGGGAACTTGTGATACGAGTTGATATGTCGTGTGGTTGTGATGTAAGCACATGTGAATTGTTGTGTATTTGGTTGTTGTTATGTGGAGTATAAGTGTGAAATTTCACCGTTGTTGTTATGCATGACATAAGGGTGACATCTCACTGTTATTGAATGTACGGAGTGATACGGGTGGCTATTGTGTTATTTTTCGGACGAAGCGATAAGGGTGGCTATTATACGGAGTGATAAGGGTGGCTATCGAAGTGATACGGGTAATGATATTGTCAGGGTGGAGTGATACCGGTGGCTATCGAAGAGATAAGGGTGGAAATATCAGGGATGATGTGTGATTGCTTGGGGACATTATGTTGGTGATTTTCGTGTGATGGTGTTCTTTTCCTTGTGTATGTCATACAACTTACGTGATTTGTTGTGTTGCTTCGATAAGCTACTCGATGTCTTTGATATTACTTGTTGACTTGGGCTACAGTAGTACATTCGCACAAGCATACAC
Source organism: Nicotiana otophora (assembly GCA_000715115.1). Classification (NCBI taxonomy): domain Eukaryota; kingdom Viridiplantae; phylum Streptophyta; class Magnoliopsida; order Solanales; family Solanaceae; genus Nicotiana; species Nicotiana otophora. The sequence goes on along the minus strand of AWOL01S0052454.1, from coordinate 259 downwards.
CGAAGCATGCCACTTATACTAGCTCAGGATTATGAAACTTGACAGTTATTAATCATGCTCATGTGTTCCTGTATTATCAGTGTTCATGTTGATATTGAGCTTGTGACCACGCCAGGCGGATTGTGATTGTGAGCCTGTGGCATGCAGGGTGGATTTTGATTGTGAGCATGTGACCACGCCGAGCAGATTGTGAATGTGAGCCCGTGATCATGCCGGGCAGATTGAGAAATTGGCATGTGAGTTGTCCGTGCGGTTGTGA
>AWOL01S0052448.1:0-21085 GCA_000715115.1 Nicotiana otophora | reverse complement strand
TATATATATATATGTTCAACCTTTAATGAATAGTGCCATGTACAATTTAATTTGTTTTGTCCAAGAATGAAATACGTCACTCACGCAATTATGTCTTTGTTAAGAGTACAAATATTTAATATATTGTATAGTAGTTATCTATCTATAGAGGAGGTGATGTGGCACTCTTCCCAAGTCGGAATTTGGGTTTATCTTTTATCTCATTTTTTTAAGTTTTCGTTTATATTTTTCAATTTAGGTGCTGAAAAGTCACGCCTTTACACCAATAAGCTTGAGAGAATTCCAGTAAATAAGTTTGTCCCTTAACTGAAAAGCAGTGACAAGCTTATTTACCTGAAAAGTCTCGCCTTTAAAAGGAAAAAGGTAAGGAGCTACTTTGCATTACTCTTTTATTTTGATCCAAAATAAGTATTCATTTATATAATCAAGAAAAAATTTAATTTATTTTTTCAAAATTATCCTTATATACGTATCCCTAAAAAATCTTTTACTCCTCACATTAACTATATTACAACATTTAATTAAGGATAATTTAGTCACACTAATATTTTCATCTAAAATTTTATATTTTTTTAATGGATGTGCCAAAACAAATTGATCAACTTATTGTGGACCGGTATATGCTACGACAGAATTCCAAAAAACCGCAATTAATTATTCTGTAGAACTTTTTTAAAACACAAACTACGCACTTACTCTTATTATAAGAAAGGCATATTTTCCTGTAACTTGTCAAATTTAATAAATCGGTAGGGAAAAAAGCTCAAAAGAATTCCTTTTCTCGTACATCTCCCTAGCTCCATATTAGTACCATTTTTCCAAAGAAAAAAGGAAAAGAACAGGAAAAACGAAACAAAAACATATGTTGTACTGGAACTCAGAGCAATATATAGTACCGTAGAAGAAAGAAGAAAGCAAATTGTTAAGATACATCAAGAAAGCCACATGCTCTCGAATATATATACTTGAAAAACATATATATGATGTTTGACTGCAAAAGAAACGTGGAAAATAGTCGGGGAATTCAAGAAAGGGTACCTTGAAATTTCCGAGAAATGTCCATGGCCATTCAGTGAGAATGCCAGGTTTAGAAGCCATGCTTTTGTACAGCTTCTTCTTCGCAAAATAAAGTCCTTGTAGTTTTGGCCACCTTATATAGAACTGCATTGTAATTTAATATCCGTCCAATTAATGGCCTCTCCTGCAAAGTCTACTCAGGATCAGTAAGCACATGATGTAACCATTCGGGTTCGTACGACACTTTGCTAACCTGGAATATTAAAAATGGACTACTTAATTATTTTTGTACTTTAGCTTGCAAAGAAATTTGCTTAGAGATTTTGGTCATTCATTTTTGTCCTTTAAATATAGCATCTTTAATACCTACGTTTGTTAAGTCTTCTAACGAAATCTGTCTAAAACTAACGGTACTAACCATGTGACACTGTACAAAAGATAAAAANGTTTGTTATGTCTTCTAACGAAATCTGTCTAAAACTAACGGTACTAACCATGTGACACTGTACAAAAAATAAAACCCAGCAGTTAAAAGAAGAAAAAGCTATTTAGGATTTACCCCAACCATGATTCACGAAGAGCCCCAACCTTCTGAAGTAAAATTTCCCCTTAAGATTGAAATTGTCGTTGGTTTGTTTGTCTGTGCCTAAGTCCCTCCATAACTGATTCTCAACGTACAATCTTTTGATTTTTTACCACTTCTTTGATTATGTTCATCGATTTCTATCAACCCTTGTCCAATGGCTGCCACTAAACCCTCATTTGATCTTTCTGTCTTTTTTTTAGTTCCATCCTTATTCTCTTAGTCTGAAAGAAAACCCCAAAAAATTATATTCAGCCAAAGATGATCAATAAAATAATATCTGAATCACAGTAAATAGAAAACGACAATGGAATTGAACTTTTTTTTCTTGCAGACTTACATGGTGTGAAATGACAGGTCGACATCCAACTGGTATTGTTGGAGCAGTTGCAAAACGCCATCTCAACTACCAAACTTATTTAACGAATCCCTTGAACCTTCCTTGTAGTAGCAGCGTTAGCGGTGGTTGGTGTTAATCAGAGTTGGGAAAATCGGGATTGGCTTTTCTTTTTACTGCTAGGTAGTACCGTTAGGGGTCGTTTGGTATTATGTATAAGGTGGGATAAGATGTAGGTATAAATTTAGTCTCATACTTAATCTAGAATATTCAATCTTAACCCATCAAATGTGAAATTATTTTATCCTATCTTTCATGTGGTATAAATTATACTTGGATTGTAATTCCGGGATAATTTAGTACGTGTATCAAACGACCTCTTAGTTTTTAAACAAATTTTGTTAGTGGACTAAAAATGCTTTACTTTAGCAAAAATAACAGACTAAAAATGCTCAGTGCAATATTTAAAAAATAAAAATGAATCTACTCTCAAATACAAGGGATAATTTTGACCAAAAACTCAATTTACTTAGGCACTTTAACTTTGCTATGACTTGTTACACACTCACTAGCTAGACCCCCTTCCACTATCACGTGACAAGCGCGTGTTAAGCAAAAAAAAGTATTAAAGTGCGTGAAAGCATACAAAAATAACCATTTTCATATTTTGGATTTTTCAATTTATTAATCAAACAAATGATGTCGAGTTTTTAAATTTATAAACCAAATCAACAAAGTCGGATTTTTCAATTTCGATTTTTCTCGGGTTTTTTCAGGTTTTCGGATTTTTTTCGATAAAGTCTTCGTAGCATAAAATATGTAACTTGTGCTCCAAATATTTCTTAAGTCATAGTAAAATACAACTATATAATGTATTTTCCAAGAAACTAACACAATAATATGAGATAAGTCATAGCATTATACTAAAATATTCAATAACAAAGAAAAAATAATAAAATTACATAAAACAAATATTGCTAATTAATAAGCCATAATGAAATTAACATAATCTAAAAATATTATATATGTCATGCTAAAATAAGTATAGCTAATAAGTATTAATTACATAACTAAGCACTAAAGAAAAAGATAAATAAAGTTATGCATTTTCATTATAAACCAATGTAAAACTAAAAATATTATCCAACACTATCAGCATTCCTAGTATTGAATTGAATTTTTTTTGTTAGCATTAGTATTGATTTGAACTTTGTTTGAGTTACTATATTTATGGGTTTTAAAATTTATTTACCATTCAAGAATGTTAAATCTAAACTTGAAATAGTATGTTAAAAGATAAAACTGTGAATAAGTTTAAGAAATATTTATAAATTACATTACAATAAATATATATATATATATAATATTTTTTAAAATTATATAAATGTACTATCGGGTTGGTTTGGTTTCGGTTTGACTTTTTTAGTTAAAACCAAACCAAATCAATTATGGTCGGGTTTTATTTTCCAATATCAAACCACATCGGATTTTTTTGTCCGGTTTGACTCGGATTATCGATTTGATGCGATTATCGGTTTCTTTGTTCACCCCTATTTTGTAGCACGACTGTCCATACAAATAGTCAAGACTAGAGTAATAGTTAGGTAGAGTCGCAGGCTTTTCATGTTAAGCATTGTTGGCCATAGATATATTTTAGACTTGTATTAGTGTTTTCGCACTTTGACTTATATCATTCAAACTTCCGGTATATCAGCATGTGTTAGTTTATCTTCCGCATTCAGTATGTTATGATATCACGTGTTGATCCAGCCAGGCAGTTGGTTCGCTTGGTCACATGTAGTCAGGCACCGGATACCGTGTTACGTCCAGGCCCAGCTTTGGGGCGTGATAGCAACTAACGATGGTGACCGATAGTTGTGGCTATGCGGTAAGGGTGGACAGATTGGGAAGCCTGCAAATCATTCTGGATGTTCATATAATTGGTTGCATTGTAATGCTCTGAATGTCTCTTGACATTTGCGATAAGTTTAATTTGGCTTGCCATCCATTAAGTGAATGCCAAAGTTAACATTGGATACTTGCATTTATTATTGTAGATTTTTTAGGTTCAGGCAATTGGGAATTGACATTGGCATGCCAACCTTTTTTACTCATCCCTTGAAAACCATACCCTGTTCTTTTTCTTTGAGCATTAATTTTAGCTTTCATTTTTATTAGCTTATAATTGTTGCGACCAGTAAGACTTATAAATGACTTTTATGATTTGTTCACAGGCTAACTCTTGCTCTTTTTTTGTTTGATGTAGGTTGGGCATACCTCTCAACTGTGGATGAGACTATCGCTAGGTGAAGGTTACAACCAATAACAATGGATACTCTTTGTGTAATTAATTGAGAGTTCTCAATTCACGAAGGAAACCTGGAAATCCAATGAAGAATGAAGGAAAATAAAGTTAATGGAAAAGAAAAGGGAGATTAACAAAAAGATTGTTAATCAATAGAAGTCACCATTCATGCTCCAAAATTTGTTCATATTACATCTTATATAATGCATACAGAGTTCTGGAAAGATCACCTAATGCAAATGGCTGATATACTTGACCACGGATCCAAGATATGATCATATATATATATATAAACAATCTGTATCTCTAGTTCTTTGATTCAGTAACAGAAGCCATGGTTAATGGGCAAAAACCATGATCAAGACTAGCTTTCCATACTTTGTCAATATCAAACATCATGTTACCACACTCGTGCTCTTTCCAACCTTCCAACGCGTGCAAAATCCCAGCTATTCTCCACGCACTCATCACTCTTCGTGGCAACCAATTCTGGATATATATTGTGAATTACTATAATAAGAAGATCAACAAAATTAAAGAGAAATTAAGGATATTAGATAACCGTCTCTAACCTCACAAGAGTCTACATTTTCAAGATGTTTTGGAGTAATCATAGCTGGTGTGCTGAAGTAGAAGCAATCCTTTCGAGCTTTATTTGGTGGGAATTGTGAATAAGGAATGAATAATGTTCCTTTTGGTGCTTTTAATTGTTCATCTTCACTCAATCCATCCCCTACTAGCCATGTCTGCAGCATAATCATGAACCTCTTTTGATTGTTATGAATTATCAAGATTCAGGACTGTATACTTTTCCATGTATTTTGGTTTTTACATACCTTTGAAACATTATAAGATTTCGACAGGACCAAGTTAGTCGCAGCCTCGGGGGTTAGCTTTGTTTTAAGTCTCCTGTACTCTTCTTGGTCTAACGTGACAACCTACAAATAAAAAATTACAACAAGTAAAAGAAAGGAAAACGACTATTGTGGAGGAGATTAATAGTGATCAAATATACCTGAATTCCTCCTTGGCACAAGGCTAAGGCAATGGAGTAAGCAACTTTGGACAAACGGCCTCGAAGGACAACTTGGGAAGTTCCCTTAGGAATGGAGTTTATGACCACAGCAACAGCCAGGCTACTTCCATCTATCACCTTCACTTTCAGCTGAGGATTCCTTCTTATGTAAAGCTCACCATTACTATTCAGTNCTCACCATTATTATTCAGCTGCTCTTCCTAGAATGTTACATTTGTTCAGAAGCATTAATTAGTACAACTGAGACCCCCTTTGGTCCAGCCAACAAACATTGGATATAGGGTGAGAGGAGAATTCTTTTTTGCCCTAATAGTCAATGTTTGTAATAGCTAACAGACGTTTTGCTAGATGTAAGCAAGAAAATCACACGTTGAATATGAATCATGTAAGTCTCTAATACATTTTGACCTACCTGATTTAAGAGTCCAAGGCTCAAAACTTTTATGTCTTTCTGATCTGCTTCCATGATTGCTTCCTCGATCAAATTGTTAATAGTCTCTCTTTGCCATTTCATAAAGTACTGCAACAAAATCAAGAATCAGGATAAATAATTGCTGGATCCAAATTATGAAATGTAGCTGGATTCAAACTTTTATGTCTTTCTGATCTGCTTCCATGANTTCAGAAGCATTAATTAGTACAACTGAGACCCCCTTTGGTCCAGCCAACAAACATTGGATATAGGGTGAGAGGAGAATTCTTTTTCGCCCTAATAGTCAATGTTTGTAATAGCTAACAGACGTTTTGCTAGATGTAAGCAAGAAAATCACACGTTGAAGATGAATCATGTAATTCTCTAATATATTTTGACTTACCTGATATAAGAGTCCAAGACTCAAAACTTTTATGCCTTTCTGATCTGCTTCCATGATTGCTTCCTCGATCAAATTGTTAATAGTCTCTCTTTGCCATTTCATAAAGTACTGCAACAAAATCAAGAATCAGGATAAATAATCACTGGATCCAAAATATGAAACAATCTTGAATAATATTGCTTTACTTACTTGTATGCGATACTTTGGGATAGCCCAAGTTTGTAATTTGAGATTCTTGAACAAATTTCTCTCGACAATAAACGTGTGACCATAAATCCAAGTAATCATTATAGACCATAGTGTGACGGGCCACATTAACCAGAAATACCACTTAGAGGACTGAGGCTTCGAAGCCAAGGATGCTAACCCTAGACGGAGATGGTAAATGGATTCTGGGGTTGTTAGATGTGTAAGGTGCACCACATCAGGCAATTCAGTTTCTCTCTCAAGTGACTTTTCATACAATGTATCTGATGACTTGTCTAGTGTATCATAAATATAGTCATACATTGGCATGAAAAGTGAATAATTTGTCCTGAATTGAGTGTGATGTAGTGAGTGGTACCTGTGCCATCAACACAAATGATCTTAGTGGCAAACGAACAAATAAAATCTTCACAAATACAAAACTTCATTGAAATATAGGGCAAGAAGACTCACGAGGGCGTATACACCAAGTACTTGAGAGCGGGAAATATAGAGAATATCCACTTAGGAATGAGCTCAAAGTTGCAATGCCCCATGTTGTTCATGAAATCAATGTAGGTGATGTACGCACCAAATGCAGTTATAGAAGCAGTTCCAGTGAGTGTAGCGGTGAGCAATGGTATGGAAAAGAGCAAGAAATATGATATGTGCTCGGCAAACGGGTGAATTACAGCTGCCAAAATACAAAAAAATATCCTTTTATAAGACCTCACAAAATATATAAAAAAAGATGATGGTAAAACGGTTTTGAGAGGACGACGTACAAGTGATGGGCTCAGTAACAATGGAGGAATGGTGATGCGAATGATAACGAGAGTAGAGAAAATGGTGGTGCAGAGCTCTGTGAAGCCAATAATAGAGAAACTCGACAGGACCAATATGAAGCAACGCAATAATAATGATGCCGTCAGTTCTCCACAAAGGCAAATGATGAGCTTGTTCCAGCAACAGGTATCCAATATAGTATATCAGTCCATTAAATATGATCTGATCATCCCTACAAATCATATATTCAACCTTAAATCAGTCATGCCTGCCATGTACAATTAAATTTGCATTTGCTTGCCTTTTATTGGATCGACCCTTTTAGTTAAGAGTCCAAGAACATAATAAAATGGAGTACAAGGTTTAGGTATGCGCCTACCGAGTCCAAAACTAATTCTATAAGTAATTAAAGCTTATATTATGAGCAGGGATGTCAAATGGGCGGATTGGATTGAATACATGCGGGTTGGGTTATATCAAGATCTTTACTTGAGAAGTACTTATCACTCCATCATATCTTTTAGTGGTATAATAATATCTTAGTGTTAGTGGAGCAAAGTTAAAAGTTAAAATAATTACAATAAAATTAACATCTGACCTTAAGAAGTGAGGTCATTTTTTTCCTTTTAGTTTGAAGTCACTTACTACTACTATGTATTATGGAGTAGATGAATGAAGGCGTAAGGCTAGGAAGTACTCATACCAGTTGCTTTCTCTGTCAATTTGATCAAATTCGATGCTTTTATCAACAATTCGATTATTACCCTTGGCAGTCCTGTAACGAGATAGAGATATCCATATCTGATTGTGAATCACTCTCGAAAGTAGAAGTGGGAGTATGATTAGGTATCCAATGTCCCTCTGGCTTTCATCCTTGCTCATAAAGTATGTGTATATGCTGTGACCCACAAATGGTGCCAAAACCAAGTACTTCATCCCATATAAATCAATATTGTTAAAAAGTTAGCAGAATCCTTACTATAATAAATTAATGATTAAAACAAAATCAAAACAAAAAGGTAATGAGTTGCCAGTACTAATACCAAAACAGACCGTAATTATTTTGTAGAATTAACTTTATAAAACACTAGCTACGTACTTATCTTAATAAGAAAATATTACAATGTTTTCCTGGAACTTTGTCACATTTAGTAAATCTTTATTAAAGATAAAAAGGCTCAAAAGAATTCTTTTTTTCTCTTTTGGCCAACCGTTCATCTCCATAACTAGCTCCCGAACATGAATATTCTTTCAAAGAAATGATACGGAAATGAAAAGGCAAAACACAAACAATTAAACACAATATAATCTTCTCGTAATGTTGGACTGAAAGAACTCAGTGCAACGTCGGAGACATCTGATGCATTAAATGAATAAGTTATTTCCAAGTCCAACAACAGAAGAAGAAAGAAGAGAAGCAAGTTGTTAAGTTACTTTAACAAAAATCAAGGATTTGAAATTTATGGATTCAAGTTTGAAATTCTATGAGTTTGATTTATTGGGTTCGGATTCTATTATTTGTACTTATTTAGTTAATTTTCTGCGTCCGTCTATGTCTGAATATACTTAATTTAAAGATATCAAAAGAATAACGGGGAAAAATTTGTTGGAGAATTCAAGAAATTAAAGAGTACCTTGAAGTTTCCAAGAAATGTCCATGGCCATTCAGTGAGAATGCCAGGTTTAGAAGCCATGCTTTTGTATAGCTTCTTCTTCGCAAAATAAAGTCCTTGTAGTTTTGTTCTTCCTCTGTCTTCTCTTAAAAGCCTTTGCTTCCACTGCATTATATAGAGAACTCTATTACATCTATTAACCGTCCAATTAATGGCCTTACGTACAAAATCACCCCCACCACCCCACCCACCACCCACCCAGGAGCACAAGCACATGTTCCCTAAAAAATGCAATTAGTATACATGTGTGTTTTACTAAAGACGATATAATACATATTTCTCCTTCAACTTGCAAAGAATTCCTTTTTGGAATCTATATATAAATAGCCGGATAGAACTCATTATTTAATTTTTTAACTAGTATAAATAAATTATACATAGTTATATACATATTATATATAAATTATACATATATTATATATAACTATTTAGGTTAATTGTTTTTATATGCTTACCTGAACTTAACTATAATTGATTCTTATTGCTATGTAATGCAGACAATGGTTAGTTCACGGGGACGTGGTGATACATCCAAGGGAAGGGGTGAACCCTCCCGAGGCCGAGGCAGGGGTACCCTACCACTCTCCATGCAAAAATCGATCAGTAAGAAGGCAATAATAGGCCGAAGTAGACAATCGGAGCACTCTGAATCAAGTTCATATGTCCCGTCTAGGGAAGCATCGGAGGGTGACTCAGTGCAAAGGCAGCCTGTTGTGCAATCACAGCCACAACTACCCCAGGAAAGATACCGACTTAGAGATGAGTCTACCTCTTCTGAGAGTACTTCTAAGGATTCGGAAGGGAACAGCCAGGCTTCAGAGCCCACATATACTCATGCCCCCGCCGCACCAGTCACAGCTGATGATGATGATGATGATATTCCAGATGACGGTCGGGGGGTGATACTAGAGTTGCAGGCCTGGAGAGGTTAAAGAAGAAGGAAGTTTAGGAAGATAGGTTTGTGAGCCTGACTGCATTCAACAGGTTCCGAGAGTGGTGGCCTCAGAGATCGCTCACACTTGAGCGTCAATTCCTGTTGAAGGACTTGGATAGATACAACCTTAATGTGTTAAGACAATTTCGGGAAAGAAAAGGGTGGAAGTGGTTCACGAAAAAAGTATTGGATGCCAAGGAGCACTTAGTCCGGGAGTTCTACGCTAATGTGGCGCACATCAAGAAGAGGACTAAGGTGACTAAGGTGCGAAACTTGAAAGTATGATTTGATCAGAGCACCTTGAACACTTATTTGGGGCTTGAGGATATGGAGCTGGTATAGTATTTAGAGAAGTTCACACTGGGTGATGCAGCTCGCCCTTGGCTAGCTGAGATACTAAAAGCTCCAGGACCACCACAACCATGGATCACAACAGGGGTTCCTATTCTGTGGAACACCCTCAACATTGAAGCAAAAGGGTGGCAAACATTTGCATGCAGTCGCATAGACCCAAGCCGGAATGAAAATAATCTCCCAATCACTAGGATAGTCCTAGTTGCTTCCATCATGGCCGAGTACCCAATCAATGTGGGTGCCATCATGTCGGCCAACATGTCTCTAGTTGTCAGGCAGGGTGAAAGCTCTTATCTGTATACCAACATTATCACGGAGTATCTCATGGATGCGGGGGTGGATCCCAAGAGCTTTTATACGAAGGTTATGGCTAAGCAGCCCTTCTCCTAGTACTCTCTAAAGGACCCAAGGAACACGAAGAAAAAGGGTAAGTCGACTACTACCGTAGGCCAGTCTGATGAGCCGTCGGTAGTAGTTGCAGAATCAGCTGCCATGCTTCCACAGCAATCGGGCCTTCTACCGATACAGCTACCATGCCACCACCTTCATCTTTAGGGCCATCAGCATCAGTATCAGTGACTTCCTCCTCCAGTTATCCACTCACTGCGCTGTGAGTCTCCCAGACACTGACGAGTCTCAACAACTGGATGCAGATAGCTACTGCAAAGTTGTCCGACCTATCCAGTGTTGTTGCAGCACAGTCTTCTGCCCCAGCACCACAGGTTCCTCCGTCGGTGGAGGAAATATTGAAGAAGATATTGGATAATCAGAAGACCATCACTGATACCTTGGTGGCACATGAGGAGCAATTGAGGAGCTAGGTAAACAGGTGAAGAAGATGAGAAAATCTCAGGCCTCGAGAAAATCAGTTGACAAACTGAGACGAGAGGTGACCAAGATAGCAGCCGCTGGAGATCTTCCATTTGACTTACTGATGGAGATAGATCCATCAGTACCAGCAGACCCAGCAGCACCATCAGTACCAGTGGAACCAGCTAGCCAGTCTGAGGAGCCAGACCTCGTTGTCCATACGGTTAAGGCAGTGCTACATATGTTCACCAACCCAGCTAATCTCCAAGCAGAGGATGATGAGATCCAATTGGAGGAGCCTGAGGGAGGTGATACTGCTATGGACACTAAGACCATATAGGGAGTCCTCTCTACTCTTTCCCCTCCTTATTTTGATTTTTGTTAAGCATTGAGGACAATGCTTATTCGTATTCAGGGGGGTGGTCTATTTTGAATTGATATGGCATTTGACATTGACCTGTAATAACTGATAACATTCTCTTTTTATTTTTACTTTTATTATGTACATATTCTTCTCTCTATTGATGTATATATTCTCTTTCCCTTTCTCAGTTTGTATATTCATTTATGCTTTCAGCAGTTTACTTCATAGCTTCTTTATTTTATTTTCTCAATAGTCAATGTTTAGTTTAATAGCTTCTTATTTACTTAAATAGCTTCATTTTAATTTAGTAGTTTCTTTTCATGTTTAAGTGATAAATAAGCCTTTGGTTTTCTTAATGCCACAGTTCTTTCCAAAGGTGATTTTTGTGTGAACCGGGTGACTCTTCCCAATGATGGGTGGCGTGACAACCTTCTTAAGGGATTGAGTCTGTATTTGATGTTTAGGTAAGAACAATAGTAATAATAAATAAGAGGACCTAATTGAGTCGAACTAGAAGAGTCAAGCATGATTCACTTGGTACCAACACACTTAAAGACATGCTTATGATTAAAAATAAGTTCTTGGAAAGTAATAGCTCTAGTTAGTGACCTTTTGACTCTTGTGTTGACTTGAGCAATCATCGACTGGTTTAGTTGAACCATTAGTGATTTTCAATCTCGAATATGGTTGTTGTGGGACCTCGACTCTATCCTCTTGAACAATCCAGATGTGTGAGAGGTGAGATGTTTTGTTGTAAGTCCAAGTACCCGTGCGAATGGTCTAGAACTTGCCCTGAATGTGTTTCTAAGTGAAATTCTAAGTTTTGCTTGGCTTGAGAAGTGATTGTAGGCTCTCCTTGACCCGTTTTGAAATTTTTCATGACCCACCAATGTTGTTATACCTAGCCAACCCTTTTGAGCCTCAAACCTTTCTCATTTGATAACCATGTTACAAGCATTTACCCATTTTGTAATCATCCTCTCTTGGCACCCGAGCTTTTTTTAACACTCTTGAGAAATAATTGGCTAAAACATAAGTTTGGGGGAGAGACGAGAAATTTAAAAGTGGTATCAAGGTACAAAAAGAGAAAAGAAATGAAGAAAAGGAAAGGCAAAGAAAAAAGAAAGAAAGATACAAAAATAAAGTGAATAAGTTAAAGAGTCGAAGAGATTCAAAGAAAAGCGAAAGTGCAAAGCATGAAGGAAACAAAGAAGGAAAAAAATGAATATCGTGACCAAGAAAGAGTGATGTCAAGTTTCTCTAGTTCCCTAAGGAAAAATAAATGTCTCAAAGATTCTACAAAGCATGAGCCAAAAAGAGAAAATAGAGTGCTTAAGGAAAGATGAACCCGTTCTACTCTAATATTTCCTACCTTAGTCCAAAAGCCTTCATTACATGCCGAAAAAGCCCTACGTGATTTCAAGTCGAGTGAGCTTACATTAGTAGTGATTTATATGAGGGACAAGCATATGGTACTTAGAGTCGTACTTGTGATATTCTTTTGAGAGAGATGAGCGAACATTTCACAAATCCTTGAATTGAGTGCTTCATTCTTAAATAAGATAAGATAACAGAGAGTAGAGAAGGAGGAGTTTGGGATCCACGGTGACCTACATGAAAGAGCGAACTTCCTTGATGAGTAAGTCAATTTTTGATGCTCAAGTGTCACATTAGAACTATTTGTACTTAAAACTTCAAATCATTGCCATGTTGATAATTCATAAGTATTGTGGGTAATTGTTGCTCCCAATTGATGTGTGTTTGCTTCATCTTAGATTAGCTGGAATAGATCTTTTCTTGTGGAGGCGAGAATTGCCTTATTTTCTTGAGGACAAGCAAAAGCTTAAGTTTGGGGGAGTTGATAAGTGGGGATTTTGACTACTTATTTGCGCCTTTTGTCTTTTGTTTTAGTTGAAAAAGGTTTAAGGTATTCCCGAAAACTGATGAAATATGCTTACCTACAGAAGTATTGGAAAATGATCCATTACGATGAAATCAAACTCAAGAGAAGTGCTTTTGAACAAGGACAAAAATCAAGCACAAAAAGCTAAAATGCGGACCGCAGAATTCTGTGTGCGGCAGCTGAACATGAAGAAGGATTAACAGAGTTGCAATGTAAGGTGCGGACCGTACAATAATTGTACGCCCGCAAAAGTCAAGGTTTAGAGAGTTCCAACTCCAAGCCCAGCAAGAACTGCAGACCGTACTATAATTGTGTGGCCGCAAAAATCAAATGTGCTTCCGCACCCAGAATTGTGCGGTCTGTAGAACTCAAGAGACGTGGCTGCAATGCAGAATTGTGCGGGTGCATATCCAACTCCTGTCAAGAGCTGAAGCAAAGTGCGGACCGCACACAGAATTGCGCGGCCGTAGAACCTCCGAAAGGGCAATTTTATCCGAAAATTCCAGCTTTGTATAAATAGACTACTTTCAGGAAATTAGGTCAAGTTTTTACCATAAAGGTTGTAGTCATTTTTCTTTACTCTTTTAGGCAACTTTAGCTTATCTTGTTGATTTTACATTGGATTTTATCAATTTATCTTTCAATATGAGTTTTTCTTCTTTATTTTCTTCATTACCCACTATGAGTAGCTAAATTTCAAGGTAGGGTTGTGACCTAACCTTAGTGTGGGAACCTAATAGTTGTTTGATTTAGGGCTTTTTTATGGTTGGGTGTGTATTATTTAGCCTAGTTCTTGCTATAATTGTAGAATTAATGGTTGCAAACATTGGTTCAAGCCTAGTTGACTTGGTCTCTACTTGATAAAGAGAGACTTAGTCTAGGAAAACTTGGCTAACAAGAGTTTGGGATGAAATCAAGAGATTGATAGTTCCAATTAAAGTGTTGAACCTAGAGATAGTAAAACCCGACTTGAGCAATTTGTCAATTGTTTAGTTCAACACCTATTTGGACTTGAGAAAGTTAAATTGGGTAAAACCATTCTCTTACCGAGAGGTATTGAGTGGGTATTTGAGTGTCGATTGCTATAATATACCCCGACCAACGAAACTCTCTCTAAAGCCCACAACCCGTTAGGCAAATACCTAGGTGGAAGTCATAGCCCTAGACCTTTTACATATTTGAAAAACAACAACAAAAACATTCTTCTCTAGTTTCATATTTTTTAATTGCAATCCTTAGTATAATTTTAGAAGTAAAATCAAAACAAAGTTTGTGGAAGTACAACTTAGACAATTCACGTCCTTAGACCAAATACATACCTGTGGATTCGATCCCGACTCCTAGTTGGGTATTATTATTGTAATTGACCGCTTCACAATCCCAATTTGAGATGTGACTTAGACGAGATCAAGTGATCTCGACGTTGGCCAGTTCGGCGAATTTAGACAAAATCTTGATCAGGAATGTAGAACTCAAGAGACACGGCTGCAATGCAGAATTGTGCGGGTGCATATCCAACTCCTGTCAAGAGCTGAAGCAAAGTGCGGACCGCACACAGAATTACGCGGTCGTAGAACCTCCGAAAGGTTAATTTTATCCGAAAATTCTAGCTTTGTATAAATAGACTACTTTCAGGAAATTAGGTCAAGTTTTTACCATAAAGGTTGTAGTCATTGTTCTTTACTCTTTTAGGCAACTTTAGCTTATCTTGTTGATTTTACATTGGATTTTCATCTATTTATCTTTCAATATGAGTTTTGCTTCTTTATTTTCTTCTTTACCCACTATGAGTAGTTAAATTTCTAGGTAGGGTTGTGACCCAATCCCAGTGTGGGAACCTAATGGTTGTTTGATTTAGGGCTTTGTTATGGTTGGGTGTGTATTATTTAGCCTAGTTCTTGCTATAATTGTAGAATTAATGGTTGCAAACATTGGTTCAAGCCTAGTTGACTTGGTCTCTACTTGATAAAGAGAGACTTAGTCTAGGAAAACTTGGCTAACAAGAGTTTGGGATGAAATCAAGAGATTGATAGTTCCAATTAAAGTGTTGAACCTAGAGATAGTAAAACCCGACTTGAGCAATTTGTCAATTGTTTAGTTCAACACCTATTTGGACTTGAGAAAGTTAAATTGGGTAAAACCATTCTCTTACCGAGAGGTATTGAGTGGGTATTTGAGTGTCGATTGCTATAATATACCCCGACCAACGAAACTCTCTCTAAAGCCCACAACCCGTTAGGCAAATACCTAGGTGGAAGTCATAGCCCTAGACCTTTTACATATTTGAAAAACAACAACAAAAACATTCTTCTCTAGTTTCATATTTTTTAATTGCAATCCTTAGTATAATTTTAGAAGTAAAATCAAAACAAAGTTTGTGAAAGTACAACTTAGACAATTCACGTGCTTAGACCAAATACATACCTGTGGATTTGATCCCGACTCCTAGTTGGGTATTATTATTGCAATTGACCGCTTCACAACCCCAATTTGAGATGTGACTTGGACGAGATCAAGTGATCTCGACGTTGGCCAGTTCGACGAATTTAGACAAAATCTTGATCAGGAATGTAGAACTCAAGAGACGCGGCTGCAATGCAGAATTGTGCGGGTGCATATACAACTCCTGTCAAGAGCTGAAGCTAAGTGCGGACCGCACACAAAATTGCGCGGCCGTAGAACCTCCAAAAGGGCAATTTTATCCGAAAATTCCAGCTTTGTATAAATAGACTACTTTCAGAAAATTAGGTCAAGTTTTTACCATAAAGGTTGTAGTCATTTTTCTTTACTCTTTTAGGCAACTTTAGCTTATCTTGTTGATTTTACATTGGATTTTATCAATTCTTCTTTCAATATGAGTTTTTCTTCTTTATTTTCTTCATTACCCACTATGAGTAGCTAAATTTCAAGGTAGGGTTGTGACCTAACCTTAGTGTGGGAACCTAATAGTTGTTTGATTTAGGGCTTTTTTATGGTTGGGTGTGTATTATTTAGCCTAGTTCTTGCTATAGTTGTAGAATTAATGATTGCAAACATTGGTTCAAGCCAAGTTGACTGGGTCTCTACTTGATAAAGAGAGACTTAGTCTAGAAAACTTGGCTAACAAGAGTTTGGGATGAAATCAAGAGATTGATAGTTCCAATTAAAGTGTTGAACCTAGAGATAGTAAAACCCGACTTGAGCAATTTGTCAATTGTTTAGTTCAACACCTATTTGGACTTGAGAAAGTCAAATTGGGTAAAACCATTCTCTTACTGAGAGGTATTGAGTGGGTATTTAAGTGTCGATTGCTATAATATACCCCGACCAATAAAACTCTCACTAAAGCCCACAACCCGTTAGGCAAATACCTAGGTGGAAGTCATAGCCCTAGACCTTTTACATATTTGAAAAACAACAACAAAAATATTCTTCTCTAGTTTCATATTTTTTAATTACAATCCTTAGTATAATTTTAGAAGTAAAATCAAAACAAAATTTGTGGAAGTACAACTTAGACAATTCACGTGCTTAGACCAAATACATACATGTGGATTCGATCCCTACTCCTAGTTAGGTATTATTATTGCAATTGACCGCTTCACAACCCCAATTTGAGATGTGACTTGGACGAGATCAAGTGATCTCGACGTTGGCCAGTTCGGCGAATTTAGACAAAATCTTGATCAGGAATGTAGAACTCAAGAGACGCGGCTGCAATGCAGAATTGTGCGGGTGCATATCCAACTCCTGTCAAGAGCTGAAGCAAAGTGCGGACCGCACACAGAATTGCGCGGCCGTAGAACCTCCGAAAGGGCAATTTTATCCGAAAAATCCAACTTTGTATAAATAGACTACTTTCAGGAAATTAGGTCAAGTTTTTACCATAAAGGTTGTAGTCATTTTTCTTTACTCTTTTAGGCAACTTTAGCTTATCTTGTTGATTTTACATTGGATTTTATCAATTTATCTTTCAATATGAGTTTTTCTTCTTTATTTTCTTCATTACCCACTATGAGTAGCTAAATTTCAAGGTAGGGTTGTGACCTAACCTTAGTGTGGGAACCTAATAGTTGTTTGATTTAGGGCTTTTTTATGGTTGGGTGTGTATTATTTAGCCTAGTTCTTGCTATAATTGTAGAATTAATGATTGCAAACATTGGTTCAAGCCTAGTTGACTTGGTCTCTACTTGATAAAGAGAGACTTAGTCTAGGAAAACTTGGCTAACAAGAGTTTGGGATGAAATCAAGAGATTGATAGTTCCAATTAAAGTGTTGAACCTAGAGATAGTAAAACCCGACTTGAGCAATTTGTCAATTGTTTAGTTCAACACCTATTTGGACTTGAGAAAGTCAAATTGGGTAAAACCATTCTCTTACTGAGAGGTATTGAGTGGGTATTTAAGTGTCGATTGCTATAATATACCCCGACCAATAAAACTCTCACTAAAGCCCACAACCCGTTAGGCAAATACCTAGGTGGAAGTCATAGCCCTAGACCTTTTACATATTTGAAAAACAACAACAAAAATATTCTTCTCTAGTTTCATATTTTTTAATTACAATCCTTAGTATAATTTTAGAAGTAAAATCAAAACAAAATTTGTGGAAGTACAACTTAGACAATTCACGTGCTTAGACCAAATACATACATGTGGATTCGATCCCTACTCCTAGTTAGGTATTATTATTGCAATTGACCGCTTCACAACCCCAATTTGAGATGTGACTTGGACGAGATCAAGTGATCTCGACGTTGGCCAGTTCGGCGAATTTAGACAAAATCTTGATCAGGAATGTAGAACTCAAGAGACGCGGCTGCAATGCAGAATTGTGCGGGCACATATCCAACTCCTGTCAAGAGCTGAAGCAAAGTGCGGACCGCACACAGAATTGCGCGGCCGTAGAACCTCCGAAAGGGCAATTTTATCCGAAAAATCCAACTTTGTATAAATAGACTACTTTCAGGAAATTAGGTCAAGTTTTTACCATAAAGGTTGTAGTCATTTTTCTTTACTCTTTTAGGCAACTTTAGCTTATCTTGTTGATTTTACATTGGATTTTCATCTATTTCTTTCAATATGAATTTTTCTTCTTTATTTTCTTCATTACCCACTATGAGTAGCTAAATTTCTAGGTAGGGTTGTGACCCAACCCTAGTGTGGGAACATAATGGTTGTTTGATTTAGGGCTTTTTTATGGTTGGGTGTGTATTATTTAGCCTAGTTCTTGCTATAATTGTAGAATTAATGGTTGCAAACATTGGTTCAAGCCTAGTTGACTTGGTCTCTACTTGATAAAGAGAGACTTAGTCTAGGAAAACTTGGCTAACAAGAGTTTGGGATGAAATCAAGAGATTGATAGTTCCAATTAAAGTGTTGAACCTAGAGATAGTAAAACCCGACTTGAGCAATTTGTCAATTGTTTAGTTCAACACCTATTTGGACTTGAGAAAGTCAAATTGGGTAAAACCATTCTCTTACCAAGAGGTATTGAGTGGATATTTGAGTGTCGATTGCTATAATATACCCCGACCAACGAAACTCTCTCTAAAGCTCACAACCCGTTAGGCAAATACCTAGGTGGAAGTCATAGCCCTAGACCTTTTACATATTTGAAAAACAACAACAAAAACATTCTTCTCTAGTTTCATATTTTTTAATTGTAATCCTTAGTATAATTTTAGAAGTAAAATCAAAACAAAATTTGTGGAAGTACAACTTAGACAATTCACGTGCTTAGACCAAATACATACCTTTGAATTTGATCCCGACTCCTAGTTGGGTATTATTATTGTAATTGACCGCTTCACAACCCCAATTTGAGATGTGACTTGGACGAGATCAAGTGATCTCGACGTTGGCCAGTTCGGCGAATTTAGACAAAATCTTGATCATAAATGTAGAACTCAAGAGACGCGGCTGCAATGCAGAATTGTGCGGGTGCATATCCAACTCCTGTCAAGAGCTGAAGTAAAGTGCGGACCGCACACAGAATTGCGCGGCCGTAGAACCTCCAAAAGGGCAATTTTATCCGACAATTCCATCTTGTATAAATAGACTACTTTCGAAAATTAGGTCAAGTTTTTACCATAAAGATTGTATTTTTTTTTCTTTACTCTTTTAGGCAACTTTAGCTTATCTTGTTGATTTTACATTGGATTTTCATCTAGTTATCTTTCAATGTGAGTTTTTCTTCTTTATTTTCTTCATTACCCACTATGAGTAGCTAAAATTTTAGGTAGGGTTGTGACCCAACCCTAGTGTGGGAACCTAATAGTTGTTTGATTTAGGGCTTTTTTATGGTTGGGTGTATATTATTTAGCCTAGTTCTTGCTATAATTGTAGAATTAATGGTTGCAAACATTGGTTCAAGCCTATTTGACTTGGTCTCTACTTGATAAAGAGAGACTTAGTCTAGAAAAACTTGACTAAGAAGAGTTTGGGATGAAATCAAGAGATTGATAGTTCCAATTAAAGTGTTGAACCTAGAGATAGTAAAACCCGACTTGAGCAATTTGTCAATTGTTTAGTTCAACACCTATTTGGACTTGAGAAAGTCAAATTGGGTAAAACCATTCTCTTACTGAGAGGTATTGAGTGGGTATTTGAGTTTCGATTGCTATAATATACCCCGACCAACGAAACTCTCTCTAAAGCCCACAACCCGTTAGGCAAATACCTAGGTGGAAGTCATAGTCCTAGACCTTTTACATATTTGAAAAACAACAACAAAAACATTCTTCTCTAGTTTCATATTTTTTTATTGCAATCCTTAGTATAATTTTAGAAGTAAAATCAAAACAAAGTTTGTGAAAGTACAACTTAGACAATTCGCGTGCTTAGACCAAATACATACCTGTGGATTCGATCCCGACTCCTAGTTGGGTATTATTATTGCAATTGACCGCTTCACAACCCCAATTTGAGATGTGACTTGGACGAGATCAAGTGATCTCGACGTTGGCCAGTTCGACGAATTTAGACAAAATCTTGATCAGGAATGTAGAACTCAAGAGACGCGGCTGCAATGCAGAATTGTGCGGGTACATATCCAACTCCTGTCAAGAGCTGAAGCAAAGTGCGGACCGCACACAGAATTGCGCGGCCGTAGAACCTCCGAAAGGGCAATTTTATCCGAAAAATCCAACTTTGTATAAATAGACTACTTTCAGGAAATTAGGTCAAGTTTTTACCATAAAGGTTGTAGTCATTTTTCTTTACTCTTTTAGGCAACTTTAGCTTATCTTGTTGATTTTACATTGGATTTTATCAATTCTTCTTTCAATATGAGTTTTTCTTCTTTATTTTCTTCATTACCCACTATGAGTAGCTAAATTTCAAGGTAGGGTTGTGACCTAACCTTAGTGTGGGAACCTAATAGTTGTTTGATTTAGGGCTTTTTTATGGTTGGGTGTGTATTATTTAGCCTAGTTCTTGCTATAATTGTAGAATTAATGATTGCAAACATTGGTTCAAGCCTAGTTGACTTGGTCTCTACTTGATAAAGAGAGACTTAGTCTAGGAAAACTTGGCTAACAAGAGTTTGGGATGAAATCAAGAGATTGATAGTTCCAATTAAAGTGTTGAACCTAGAGATAGTAAAACCCGACTTGAGCAATTTGTCAATTGTTTAGTTCAACACCTATTTGGACTTGAGAAAGTTAAATTGGGTAAAACCATTCTCTTACCGAGAGGTATTGAGTGGGTATTTGAGTGTCGATTGCTATAATATACCCCGACCAACGAAACTCTCTCTAAAGCCCACAACCCGTTAGGCAAATACCTAGGTGGAAGTCATAGCCCTAGACCTTTTACATATTTGAAAAACAACAACAAAAACATTCTTCTCTAGTTTCATATTTTTTTATTGCAATCCTTAGTATAATTTTAGAAGTAAAATCAAAACAAAGTTTGTGGAAGTACAACTTAGACAATTCGCGTGCTTAGACCAAATACATACCTGTGGATTCGATCCCGACTCCTAGTTGGGTATTATTATTG
>AWOL01S0052439.1:2095-13530 GCA_000715115.1 Nicotiana otophora | reverse complement strand
GGATCCCCTCTTCTTGTTTCCTTTGATAGTTTTTGGAAACAAATTAGATACAAAAGAAAGTTCCTGGAGAGCAAGCAATTTTTTTTTTAAATTGATTTTCGTTTTTTTTTGTTTTTCTTTTTAACTTGTTTTTTTTTTGCTCTTAGTATTCAAGAAATCCCCAGAATTATCAAGAACGAAACCTTGATAGAACCGCTCTGATACCACTTGATAACGACAAGGTCGGGAATCCAAACTAGAGTAAGAATTTGAAAAGTAAATGCGGAAGCAATAACAATAAGGAATTGAACAACTAGCACTTAAGGGCAGAAAATAAAGGATATGGGAAAATTCAAGGAAAGAATTCCAAGAACTTCCAAGAACGCAAGTTCTATAGCCTTGACAAGATCAAAGTAACAACGCCTTGATTTATTGAAGAAATCAAACGCCTTTGCTTAAAAGCAAATCAAAACAATAGATTCGGATCTTGACCGCTTTACGAGTAACTTGAGACAACAATTAATAACTAGTATTAATCGCCTTCTAAGAATACCACAAAGGAATCAAAGATATCACAATAGAGAAGTAATCTTACTACCTTGAACTATGAACTAGTAAAGGTTGAAAGATAAATCTCAAAGCACAAGTAACAAAGGTTCAAAAGAACTCTCAAAGTATGATATACTTAATCAATAATGAAGTGTCTCAATGAATGAGAAGAACTCCTTATTTATAGGAGTACTAAGGCACAAAAAGTCCTTAAAATTAGGTAGGGTGGTTGCTAAGGCATAAAAAGTCATTACAATTAGGTTGGGTGATTGCTAAGGAGTAAGAAAAGTCATTACAATTAGGTGGGGGCGGCCAAATCCCTTTGGGGCAGATTTGGACCTTAAAACTACTAGTTTGGGCCATTGATTTGGACTCCAATTGGGCTCCCTTTGAAACACCCTCCTTTGGACCTCTTTTAAGCTCATTTTAAGCCCATTTGGTGGACTTCAAGGGCTGATTTGGTGGCCCAATCTTCCTCCTCTTGGACTTCAATTTGGATCACCAAATAATTGTAAAACTTGGATAATTCATCTACTTTGGGTTTGACCTCTTCCTCTATAATTAAAAGCTCCTTTTTTTGCCATTGAAGTCCAGCAACCTTAGAGTGTAACTCTTTAGCTTGAGATCTTGTAAATGGCCTTGGAGCTTCCAAAACTCTATCCTTGTCCTTGATGCTATCAGTCTGGTACAATGAAACATTATTTTCTTTGTAAATTTTACCAGGCCTTACACTTAAGTACTTTGAAATTTTCCGGGGTGTTACACCTGTATCACCCGAGAAAGGCCAATGTTGTGGCGGCTGCTCTTAGTCGAAAATCTATGGGTAGTTTGGCTCACTTGGAGGCATATCAAAGGCCATTGGCCAAGGAAGTTCACCGATTGGCTAGTTTGGGAGTTCGTCTTGCGGACTCTAGTGAAGGAGGGGTAATTGTGCAAAATAGGGTTGAATCATCGCTTGTTGTGGAAGTCAAAGAGAAGCAATACAACGATCCATTTTTGGTGCAATTGAAGGAGGGGATTCATAAACATAAGACTTTGGCTTTTTCTCTCGGCTTGGATGATGGTATGCTAAGGTACCAAGGCGGTTATGTGTTCCAAATATGGATGGTCTCCGGAAAAGAATCATGACTGAGGCTCACACTTCTAGGTATTCCGTGCACCCGAGCTCTACAAAAATGTATTATGATCTCAAGGAAGTCTATTGGTTGAATGGCATGAAGAGGAATGTGGCGGACTTTGTGGCAAGATGTCCGAATTGTCAGCAAGTAAGGTAGAACACCAACGGCCCGGTGGGTTGGCACATAACATAGAAATTCCAATGTGGAAGTGGGAAATGATTAATATGGACTTTGTGGTAGGATTACCTCGCACTCCGTGCAAGTTTGACTCGATTTGAGTGATTGTGGATCGACTCACGAAATCAGCACACATCTTGCCGGTTAAGGCTACCGATACAACGAAACAATATGCTCAATTGTATATCAAAGAAATAGTCAGGTTGCATGGCACTCCAGTTTCCATCATTTCTGATCGGGAAGCACAATTCACTGCTAATTTTTGGAAGAAATTTCAGCAAGATTTGGGTACTCAGGTGAATCTTAGTACAACATTTCACCCGCAGACTAATGGGAAGGTAGAGCGAACTATTCAGACGCTCGAGGATATGTTGCATGCTTGTGTTCTTGACTTCAAGGGTAGCTGGGATGACCATCTTCCACTAATAGAATTTGCCTACAACAATAATTATCATGCTCGTATTCAGATGGCATCGTTCGAGGATTTATATGGTAGGAGATGTAGATCTCCCATTGGGTGGTTTGAAATTGGGGAAGTATAGTAGATAGGGCAAGACCTCATGTATCGGGCTATGGAAAGAGTTAAGATCATTAAGGAGCGGCTGAAGACTATTCAGAGCCGTCAGAAGTCCTATTCGAATGTTCGTCATAGGGATTTGGAGTTCAAAGAAGATGATTGGGTATTCTTGAAGGTTTCCCCCCATGAAGGGTGTAATGCAATTTGGTAAGAAAGGAAAATTGAGTTCGAGGTATATCGGACCGTACAGAATCATTCAGAGAATCGGTGAGGTAGTGTACAAGCTTGAGCTACCACCTGAGATGTCATTAGTGCACCCCGTGTTTTATGTGTCTATGTTGAAGAAAGTAGTTGAAGATCCGACACTCATTGTTCCGGTTAAGACTATTGAGGTTAATGAGATTCCAGTTTCTTATTGATCGGCAAGTCCAAAAGTTGAGAAATAAAGTAATTGCCTCCGTGAAAGTGCTATGGCGAAACCAACAGGTTGAAGAGGCTACTTGGGAGGCCGAGGAAGAAATGAAGAAAAAGTATCCTTATTTGTTTGAATAGCCATGTATTTATAAAATTGTTTTCTAAGGAAATTCTAAGGGTTACCTTCTTTGAATTATGTATCGTTTTGTACAAATTGACGCTAAGGGTGTTCCTTTCTGGTAATATATTTCTTATGAGGCAATAGTTGGTATTGTTTTTTGTTATGTTACGTCGTTGGATTATGTATATGTTGTTAGGATATATTT
Organism: Nicotiana otophora; assembly: GCA_000715115.1. Taxonomy (NCBI): domain Eukaryota; kingdom Viridiplantae; phylum Streptophyta; class Magnoliopsida; order Solanales; family Solanaceae; genus Nicotiana; species Nicotiana otophora. The sequence goes on along the minus strand of AWOL01S0052439.1, from coordinate 10,450 downwards.
CTGGTGTTCTCTGGCAGGTGGATAGGCCCAGTTACAAGGGAGACTCAGGTGAAATTTTTGGAAATTTAGGGAGTTAGCTAAATTTTGAAACTACTATTGAGTGTAAATTAACACTTGGGCCACATTTGATACTAATAACAGATTTGACCCTCAATCGAGGACGAATGATCCTAAGCGAGGGAGAATGTAAGGCCCCGTAAAATTTCGCAAAGGAAAAATAATATTTCGTGGTGCCGAACAGGTTTTGACCCTCAATAGAAATGCACTTCTGCGGCCCACTATGTAGCCGTTGAATCAATCTGCGGACCACATAATGGCCGCAGAGTAAGGCAGGAAAATGGGGAATTTTTGATGTCATTTTGCAGTCAATTATGCGGCTGCAAAACAATTTCGCGGGTCGCATATTGATCGTAGAACTAGCTTGGAAATTTTGCGGAGGGAGCTTTTGCTGCGCGTTATGCGACTGCAGAACAGGTTTGCAACGCATTATGCGACCGCAGATGTAAGGCCTCGTAAAATTTTTCCTACAAACCCGGATTCTGTAATGGCAAAATAGGCGTAGAGGTTAATAGTAGTAGAAAATGTTGGGTAGAAGTAATCATTTTTGCAGCCCGTTCTACGGCCGCAGAACCACTCTGCGGACCGCAGAATGGTCGCAGAGTAAGGCAATTTTCTGGGGCATTTTTTATGTCATTTGCGCGGCCAATTTTGCGACCCCATAACCGTTTCGCAGGCCACACTTTGGTCGCATAAGTCATCTATTGACTTTTGCGGAGGGAGGTTCTGCGGCGCATAATGCTACCATAGAACAGGTCTGTGGGCCGCATAACGTCCATAGAGTGAAGTAGGCCAGCCCAGTTCCCAGAGCCACCTTTTGCGGTCATTTCGCGGACCGCATAATTATTATGCGGTCACATATGCAACCGCAGAACCTATTCCGGAGCTTCATTTTTTGGATTTTTAAACTCGACCCTATTTTGTTAAAACACATCCCATAGACCATTTTGAGCTTATTTCTGATATCTTTGGAGTGAGAGAGAGAGTCCTAGAGGGAGAAAGTGATCCTCATCAAAAATTTCTCTTCAATTCGTTCTTAAACCTTTGAAGATTATTAAGCGAAACACCCTAAGTCTTCATCCTAAGAGGTAAGATTCTATCACTAGGCTTTTAAATTTGAAATATAACTAGAATGGGCAATTGGTAAGGTAGTTCATGGGGATGAGAGTGCTTACCTTGCATGCATGTATTCTTATGGTATGTGGGGAGGTTGTCAGTTAAAGATAGAAAAGAATGGTGTGGGGATGGTGAAGTCTTTCATAAAAGGGCCATGGGACCTTAATACACACATAATGTTTGATAAAATGCTCAAATGAGCTAGAACCATGATCATCCTCCTAATATTGATTCAATTTGTTATATTTCTGAATTAGATCGATGTACGAAGAATTCCAGAACGTTTTAGAGTTTAAAGGAAGCTCAATTGAGGTATGTTGGCTAAACACCCTTCTTCTTAGAATCGAATCCCACTGTGTTCATGTAATTGGTGTAAGTCCTTGATCATTATTGAATTGGCTATTCGTAAATGTGGTTGTGTTGAAGGATGTATGTTCAATATTTATTCTAAATGCTTAATCATGTCATCCTGCCATTTGCGGATATATTCAAAATGTGGAATATGTGTTAGAAATGTGAAGATTTCATGTCAAGATAGAAATAAAGGTTGTTATGCCAAATTGTATGAAAAGCCTCTATGTGCCTAAGATTTCCCAGATTGCTCATATGTGAATTTAATGTCTTGAATGGGAAGCCCTATTATTGTTGATAATGATATTTCAATGTGAAAAAGGGAACTGGAACTATGAAATACTGCCAAGTACCAAGAATGAATTTGTAATCGTGATCACTAGTGCCAATGAATCGAAAAGATATGAAAGAAGTATAATGTGAGATGAATGACTGAAAAAGGTAACGTCTTGGGTGAGACGGCCCAGCCGATTGGGCCATGATCGGACGCCATGCCGCACACATGGTGGTGACTGTGCTGAAAATGATAATTGAAATTGTGATTATGGTTGATGTCTCAAGTGAGACAACCTAGCCGATCGAGTCGTGATCGGACTCCGTGTAAGAATACGGTGGTATTGTGAATTGTGGAATATCGGCAATAAAGATCACCCAACCTAATAACGTGGAAATCGACTTGAAAATCTATGTGATCCTTAACTTGATGTTTTATTGTTATTTAAAGCCCATATTGAATTCTTGACTATTTCCCCTGTATTATTGTTCATTCTATTGAGATAGTATTTTAGTTTTACATACTAGTACTATTCGACAGTACTAACGTCCCTTTTGCCGGGGGCGTTGCATTTTTAAATGAATGCAGGTGGTTCCATTGCAGACAGTGTTGATCACAGATAGTGCTACATCTTCTTCTCAGCAGACTCGGTGAGCCCCATTTCATTCCGGGGTCATGTATTATACTTTTTGTTTATATTGTGGTCACTTTTTGAGGGATAACCGGGGCCTTGTTGCCAGCACCATCTTTACTCTCTTTTGTTTCTTTAGAGGCTCCGTAGACACTATGTAGGTTGTATATGGCTGTTAGAAAGGTCAATGGATCATGTTGTATTTTGGGCTCTTGTCCCACTTAGTCATAAGGATGTATGTATTTTGAAACTTAACAATGATGTAACAAAATGAAACGACTTAGTATTGTATATATGTATGAACTTTCTACTGCCTTACTAATGAGAGCAAGCCTTCTCTGGATCATAGGTGAGTCAGGTAGATAGTGTCTAGCAGGCTTGCTTGACTGGGTCCACTCGGTTAAGCGCTGGTCGCACTCCCCGAGTTTGGGGCGTGATAGCAGAACAAGTTTGCAGACCGCATAACGGCCGTAGAGTGAGGCAGACCAGCCCAGTTCCGGAGGGCCATTTTGAGAACCTCATAAGCATTATGTGGTCGCATATGCGACCGCAGATCCTGTTCCGGAGCATCATTTTTGGTTTTTATAACCCGATCCTACTTCGTTAAATAGACGATTCTTACCATTTTAAGCTAAAATTTGATATTTTGAGGGTGAGAGAGTGCCCTAGAGTGGGAGAGTGATCTTCAACAAATTGTCCTTCAATTCTTGATCAAACCTTTGAAGATTAACAAGGATAACTCACTAGGACTTCATCCTAGAGGTAAGATTCTACACATTAACCCGTAATTTTGAAATTTATCTAAAAATGGGTAATTAGCAAGATACTTTTTGGGCATGAGAGTTGTTTATTTTACATGCATGTGTTATCAAAGGGGTGTAGGAAGATTGTTGAACTTAAAATGGTAAAGAGAGGGTTGTGGGATGTTGGAATCCTCCCTAAAAGGACCTTGAAACCTTGATGCACACCTAGTGTTTTATAAAAGGCTCAAATGAACTAGAACCATGATCATCTTCCTAATTTTAGTTCAATTTGTTATATTTCAAAAAAAAATTGAAGTTGCTAAGAATTCCTGAACGTTTTAGAGTTTAAGGAAGCTAAATTGAGGTATGTTGGCTAAACTCTTCTTTCAGAATTGGGACCCCAATATCCTTGTAAGTTCCAAGATATTTATTACAAATCAAGTATTCCGAATAACTTTGTGACAAATATATATGTTCAATTCGTATTTCAAATGCTCTTATTATATTGCATTATAAACTGACGATGTGTTCCAAACTATGGATTGTGTACCTATATGTTATAATTCGAAGTCGTGATTTATGGGAAAATTATTATGCCAATTCTTGTAGAGATTGTGATTGGGATTACACCTCCACCCGCATACATTGGGGTGAGGCGGAAATGCCGCTTTGTGTATGATTTTGGTATTATTGTTGCACCACCACCCACCTATATATATTGGGTGAGGCGGCATGGCCGCTTTGTGTAAGTATTGGTATCGTTGATGCATTTCCACCCGCATATATTGGGGTGAGGCAGCGGGGCCTCTTTGTGTGAAAATGAGTATTGTGTTTACACCTCCACCCGCATACAGTGGAATGTGGCGGCAGGGCCGCTTGAGTAGAGATTTGATATTGTTCTTACACCTCTACCTGCACACATTGGGGTGAGGCTGCTGGGCCACTTTGTGTGAAAATAGTTACAGAGAATCTCACCTTAAATTTTATAAATGTTAATGACAACTCTTGATAAGCTTGCTTTGGTTTAAACGGCTATCTATGCTATTCTATTGTCGCCTTGATTCGTCATATTCATACTGTATTTCCAAGCTCTTAAATTGGTATTTAGTTTTCATACTAGTACTATACGACATTGACTAACATCCCTTTTGTCGGGAGTACCGCATATTTAATGGATGCAGGTGGTTCCACGGCGGAGGATACTGGCCAGTAATAGCATTGCTCATTCTTTCCAGTTGACTTGGTGAGCCCATATCATTCCGGGGTTGTGCATCTTCTGTTTTGTAGGTGTTATCGTGTTTTGAGGTATAGCCGGAGCCTTGTTGCCGGCACTATCATTATAATCTTTGGTATTTTTAGAGGCTCTGTAGACTTGATGTGGGTTGTATATGGGTGTTGGGAATGTTAAACAAGTTGTGTTATGATTAAATCACTCGTTCCACTTTCAACCATGAAGGTGTGTGTGTATTTTGAGAATTATTAATGAGGTAACTAATGGAAATGAATTGGTATTGCAGACATGATCATCTTATTGTCTGATTAATGAAAATATGTATCATATTTATTCATGGATGAGTTTGAGTAGAAGGAAATCTAATAGGCTTGCTCGTCTAGGTTTACTCGGTTGAGCGCCAGTCGCGCTCCCCAGTTTCGGGGTATGACTGTACCGTACATAATCTTGTATAGGATTGGTCAATTTTCTTACAGGCTCGAGTTACCTCCAGAGATGTCCTTAGTGCACCTAGTATTTTATGTATCTATATTGAAGAAAGTGGTTGGAGACCCGTCACTCATTATTCCGATAGAGACTATTGAGGTTAATGAAGGATTGACTTATGATGAGATTCCGATGCCATTCTTGTTAGACAAGTTCGAAAGTTGAGGAATAAAGATATTGCCTCAATGAATATGCTATGGCGAAACCAATGAGTTGAAGAAGCCACCTAGGAGGCCGATAAAGAGATGAAGAGGAAATACCCTAACTTGTTTGTGTAACCATATTGTTCTGTTTCAAAGGAGTGTTAGGAACTTACTTTCTATGAATTTTGTTCAACTTGTATAGCTTATATTAAGATGATCCTTTTTGGTAATATAGTGCTTAAGAGGTTATGATTGGTGTTGTTTCCATGCTATATTATGTCGTTGGGTTATGAATATGTTGTTAGGATTGGTTCCTAGGACTCTCTGACAGGTGAATAGGCCCAATTACAGGGGAACTCTGCCGAAATTTCTAGAATTTATAGAGTTAGCCAAATTCGGAGCCCTTGAGCTGTGAACGAATAATTAAGTCATGTTGGGTGCTAGGGAAGACTCTATTCCTCATTCGAGAATGAATGATCCTAAGCGGGGGAAGATGTAAGGCCCCGTAATATTTTGCCAAGAATATGGGGTTCATGGTGCCGAGGTAGGCTAATGTATTTGGAAGATTGTAGATAATCTTTGTGCGAGCTTGGGTTGTGCAATGCATTGTGGAGTTGGTAAAGTGTTTTGTAGAACATGGCATTTCGGCGGTCCATTATGTGACCGCATAACGGTTTCGAAGGCTGTAGAATTGCATCGAAGTTGAACAGGAGAAGCTCAATAATGAAGGTGCTTTTACTGTTGAATATGCGACCGCATAACTATTTTCGGGGGCTGTACTTCCATTGCAGAATCAGCATGAGGAATTCTGGAAGGAGGATTCGCGGTCCATTACGCATAATTGTCTAGCGGACCGCAGACTTGAATAGGCCAGCCCAGTTTTGGAGGTCGATTTCACGGTCCCTTTTGCAGACCGCAAACCCATTATGCGCTACACTTTACGATCGCAGAGTTTGGTTCAAAGGGTTCATTTTATGTATTTTATAACCCGACCCTATTTTGATTAAAAGCCTTTGGGGTCATTTTGAAGGCAAAAATCTTATATCTTTGAGAGAGAGAGGAAGGGAGCTAGAGAGAGAAGGAGAGGCACTAACTTCTCCACACTTCAATTTCTTGCTCAAGGGTTTGAAAATTAGGGGATAACTCATAAAGTCTTCTTCTAAAGAGGTAAGGTTCTATCTGTACCTCTCAATTTCGAAATTGGGCGGAGTAATGGTAGTGAAAGTAAGATTTTTAGAGTAGGAGTTTGTCATTTGTGCATGCATCGGCAAATGAAGGTGGCAGGGATGTTGTTGAACTAATATTGATGATCTATCGATGTGGGGAATGGTTGTGGGATGAAGGATTACCACCATCAGACCTTGTAGTAGCAATTGCACACCTAATGTTCGATGCAATGCCTAAATGAGCTGAACCTATGCGCACCTCCCTAACTATGGCTAAATATTTTGATGTCTCTATACATTGAAATCGCTAGGAGTCTTGAAACATTGTAGTAATTCTAAGAAAAATCTCAAACAAGGTATTTTGGCTAAACTCATTTCGTAGAATTGGATTCCATGAATTTCTCATAATCTTCGATTATGGTTTGATCAAGTTTCTATTCGTCATTACAGTTTGCTTCTATGGTTAGCATGCCCAAGGGCTTATAATTTGATTCTAGTTCCAATTTTCCTATCATGTTACTCTCTTTCGGGAAAATATTTGAAATATGGTTAATGTATCTAATGCATGTGACTTAAATTCATGTTTCAATTGCAAAGCATTGTGGTCTCTTGTGGGAAGAAAATTCAATGTGTTTAAGACTCTTATTACCTATGCATTTAAGGTCATGATTTCCAAATGTTCTTTATGTTGATGACCTATGATGATCCTTGACAGTGAAAGAATTAGAGTATGAAATAATTAAATGCGGCCATCGTGCCAAGAACAATGATTTACATGTATGGCCAAGAGTGCCAATGAAGTGAAACACATTGAACAAAATCTATGAATTGAATTATAATTCTTTTGTACATGATAAATATTTTTTGGGAGGAAGGGTGGTTTGAAATAACCTAAACCCCAAACTACACGTTCCGGTGTAGGATTGATTGAGCAATAAATTCCTATCGTGTTGTTATCAAGTGGTATCAGAGCATAGGCTAATCAAGATTTCAATCTTGATAATCTTGGGAGGTTCTTGAGCCAAACAAAACCCAAAAAAAAAAGCACAAAAAATAAAACGAAAATCAGCCAAAAGAAAAGCATTATTGCTCATTATTATTTGTAGAATTCAAGTGTTATTTGGTTTCCAAGTCAAGAAAGGAAACAAGAAGAGGGGATCCTAATTCTTGAAGATTAAGGTAACTTCTTTCCTTATTCTTGTGGGTTTTGGGTTCCTAAATTCTTTCCTTATTTTTTTCTACATAACCAATTCCTATTCTTCCAAGGTTTGGTCCTTCACTTTCCTTTTCTTTTTCTAACTCCACATTCTTATCACTAAGGGTTGTGACTAGTAAGGTTTATTAATAAATCTAAAGATTAACGACCAAGAGTTGCTTTGAGTGAAAAAAGGCAAGAGATGCAAGAACATTAGAGGAAAAAGCCAAATTTGAGAGATACATAATTCTTCTAATCTTTGTTTAAGATGTTTTAAACAGGTAGTTATAGTGAAAGGAGGCGAGCTATGACTCAACAACTTGAAAAGTCGAATTACAATATACCGAATGGAAGGAAGACAATGGTAAAATTATTTTTCAAACAAGAGCTAAAGTGATGTCTGCGATTTGTGCTCTTAGAATTGACAAAGAGTTTGGCTATAACTCAATTAGCACTTATATGGTTGAAAAATTGAACTTGTCTTGTGTTGAGCATATTGAACCCTACATGCTGAGAGGAGTAAAGGTAGATAAAAGAGTGTTATTACTATTCTCTATTGGAAGGTATGAGGATGCGATCTGGTGTGATGTGATTCCCATGAATAATTATCATATCTTGTTGGGAAAGCCATGGTATACTTATAGAAGAGCTTCATATAACATGGGGAAAAATAGATACTCTTTTGAGGTTAACGGGAAGAAATTTATTCTTGGACCTTTGACTCCCTCACAAATTTATGAAGATGAAAAGATTGTTAAAGAGAATATGGAAAAATATGAGAGAGAAAGAATGAGAGGAGTAAGGGAGTGCATGTTGACATCCCAAGAGAGGAAAAAGCAGAGATTGTCTTGAGTAAAAAGAGTGGGATATCAAGTGAGGTAAAGAGTGATATTGAAAAAAAAGAAAAGAGAGAAGGTAATGAGATAAACAAAGTCTGTGAGATAGAGAGAGAAAAACAAGAG